>SNQJ01S0007030.1:36255-93815 GCA_010110895.2 Picea sitchensis | reverse complement strand
ACGTGTTATGGTCATCCTAACCAATAAAGGGTACATCATGATCACTGCAGGATGGTCTTGGAAGTAAGTGTCCAACCCAACTGCCAATTTCCATAGACTGATCAAGCAGTGGAGCCTCCAAAATAAGTGACCCCCTCTCCTCATGTTGATGTGTGTATGAGGTCAATTGTCTGCATGTCATGTATCTCTTCATGGATCTATGGATCCATATGTCCCTGGTGTGCATCCCTCACATACAGATCCTCTATAATATCTGAAATGCCACAGATATCCTCATGTGGAGTGGCTATCATGGGTTTCTAGAGAGATGACAGATGTGTCACGATCATCATAGGAAGCTCGTGAGGTCTAGGTGCTAACACATGTGAATCCCCACTAGTTTCACCACTCTGCTAAGGTGTAAGGTCATCAACAATATGTGATATGAATGTTGAAACATAAGTGTTATCATCCTGTCCATCCCATTGTTTCTCCAATGCGCAAGGGTCACTATCCTCCTCAAGCATGAAATAATCACTAGTCTCTGAGTAAGAGTCATTAGCATCATCCAACTACTCCAAATAGGCATCTATTGATGCATCCTCACACACCTCATTATCAATGTCATAGATCACCTTAATGATGTGCTTCTTACCTCTACCCCTACATCTGTGATCTGGTTCCCAAGGCACTTTGCAACTATATCAACGTTGCTTGCTCCTATTGGGTGTAGGAATGCTTTGTTCTTCCTTCCAGCTATCTCCCATTTGTCTAATCTGTTCTCCATTCTATTGTATGTTGGCTATCAACTCTCGTAGGGTTGAGCGCAATTCCTTCCTATCCATATCTCCCTACCGAAGACCCTCAGGCTGGAAGGAATCTAAGCTTTGATGCCACTGTAATGTTCCCAAGCCAAGATGCCAGGAACATCACGTTTTGCATGAGTTTTTAAACTTTTTCTGGTTGTGGCATTTCGACAAACACTTTGCTGGTTATGGTCCTTTAGGTTGTGCTAGGGTTTATACTGATGATTTTAATGTTTGTTTGCAACAATAATCAATCATAAATATAACAATGGACACACCTCAATCAAATGCAAGTTCAACAACACAAGAGATAAATCAAAATACCTCAAATCTGATATTATTCATAAAGAAGAAGACCCTGATACAATGGATCTGTAGATCTTGTACAATATAGCTAAGATCTAATAGAAAATGGAGATAAATCCCAAACAAGATGACGAGGAGAAGATACAAGCCTCCAAAGGCCCTCCTAACTGCAATAGATTAACAACACGCTGAGGTCCCTGCCTTCTGAAGTGCCAAACCCCAAGTCTGGCTAAGTCATGCCATGCTGGAAGATTGAATACCCTCAACAATTTGGCCGTGATTCTCAAGGCCTCCAAACACTCCGATGAAGATGCCAAATTGTATATCGGGGTGAGTAGAGTGCCCTCTTGAAGTCTCAGACCGAAATACCAAGATATTCTACTCCAAAGGTTGAATCCCCAAGTGGAGTTGCGCCCTCCTCAATACTGTCAAACCCTAATATTTCGGCCCTGATGAAGGAGACCTCCAAATGCCCTGAAACTCCCCAGAAAGATATATTGGGGAACTGTAAGCCTCTAGGTTAAGTCTCACTATTATATCTAAAGTATAACCCCTCTAAACTGACTATATCTAAATCTGAATAATGCCCTCCTTCTCTCCAAGTCATGCCAATGCTCTAGGAAATCATCTGGACAATATAAATCTCTCAACATGCACTAGAAATAATGGCCAAGGCCCTAAAACTAAAACCCAAGTGCTCAAATCTCCAAAATCCCTCTCAGACTCCTAAAACGAACCTTCCTTCAATCAATGGTGTGCCCCCCTTGCTGGAAACCCTCAATGGTGCACCCTCTCTCTTCCTGTACCTGTGGTTGGTGTAGAACTCTCCTGAAACTGCATAGATCTGAAGTAGAATGGTGTGGGTGGAGTATTTCATACCCGATACCAAGATTGAAACAAGATAGGTGGGATCTTTCACCACCGAGTTGTCCTCTAGGGTTTGTTAAGTCAAAACCCTCAAAACCCCCAAGGCATGGGCTCACTAGCTAGAAGCCAGATATCAAAATGATAATCAAACATGAATGAGAGAATAGAGGACTTTGCCTTTCTTTTATCCTTCCTGCTGACCTTGTCCCTCCAAAGTGACTTTTGCTTTATTAATTATTAATTAAATCACTTTAATTAATTAATTAACTCTTTTACCTCTGAAAACCACCTTATCTCTCCTTGTGGATTCCCTGGCCACTGAAAGCCACTTTTCATCATTCTATCCTGTAGTGTGGTTCCTCACGATTCCAATGAGCTATTACATTAAGAGGTTCCTCCAAGTATTATGCCCAATATGACCTCCTTAGATTATTAAATTAACCTATAGCCCAAAATAACTCAAAATCATGGAAATCGTCGAAATGCAACGAAACCAAATCCAATTTGTGAAGAATGGATCATAATGATGAAATAAGATGAGAGATGCAAGCTAGACCTCAAAATACCCCTCAATATCTCTTGTACTCGCTATAATCTCCATCTGGCTACTCTGGTCATAATAACACTTTGTAATACCCTGATGTCCCAAAGTGGGGACATTACAATATTAGTGTGCAAAAACAAGGTGGTCACCAAATCTAACCCTATGTCCTTTCTATTGATCTAGCGAGTGATCAAAGGGAAGTATTCCCATTAGATCATAACTCTTCAGGATTTTAACTTAGAGTTTGTTACACCTAATAGTAAGAAAGCCTTAGCCCTTACTGAGTTCATTTTCGACCTACCAACTGGTGCACTTGACTTGCCCTTCAATGATGATATTTTGGACAAGCATTTGTTCACCATATCCACCAATGATCCTTGGCATGGAAACATCCTCAATTACTTGCGAACCTAGAAATTTGGTCCTCATTTGACCCATGATGATTGAGGACATATTTCCAACATTCCCCTCGTTATCTCCTCATTAGAGATGATATTTATCGTTGAAGAGTTGATACCTTGTTTCTTCATTGTCTCACCCATGATGAGGAAGAGAAGGTTTTAAATGCTTGCCATGGTAGTGCTTGTAGGAAATTGGTGCTTCAACGTTGTCAACAACACTTGGTCCCAACGAAAGTAGGTCCCTACAAATGAACTCTCTATCAAAAACGTCTTCCCTCTAGACACCTTGTGTAGAGAATGAATATCCAATATGTGGATCACCATTGTAGACGTAGCATGTGTCTTTACTCACTCAAGGTCCATGGGATGGATAGAAAAATCTATGACCCTAGGACTAGGTATGTAATGGGTCTCAAGGAATTCCTCTAACCACCTCCCTCGAGGCAATATTGGTTGAGTATCCCCTACTACTCCAAGTGGAAGGAGCTCTATGAGAAAATATATATCATGTATGGTGAAATCAATATGTTGGCCTTGCACCATGAATACCTTTGCATATGAATTCCAGTACCACACTATATGAAAGAGGAGATCTTCCCTTGCTCTCATCAATGGGTTCTCAAGTTATTTGAGTAACCTATGTTGAGCTAAGGCTCCTCTTATTACCCGGTTATCCCAAACTGGAGCTCAAATATCCTCGAACTCTTGCTCTCTCTAGATTACTTTTAAATCAACCATATTTGCACAAAAGGACATTTTTTTTGAGTATTTTCACCATATTTGTCAAAATGTTGGTCCCTCCCATCATTCTCCCTTCAAAATAGCCCTCCCTAGTAATTTTTGACCCAAAAGGTCACTTTTGGCCAAGGGAAAAAAAAACCCTATTTTTTTCATTGTCCAACGCTACAAATGGGGGAAATTCCTACAATCCCAATGTAGATACTACCCCCATTTAGTGTTTTGGCCCTAAAAAATTGGCCAAGGGTTCCCTCAGGCAAATTTGGGACAAAATTTGATAAGTAGGGTTAGGCTACCAACTTGAAAGTCACAAATCCAAATTTTGATGATTGATTTTTCCATAGCAAGCTCACCAAGATTTAAGGCCTTCTCCTCCTCTCCAATCTCATTCTCGACCAAGTGTAACAATGAATTGGAAATTGGAGGGAAATCCCTTTTTATGTAAAAATCCCTCTTTTTTCTCTTGGCTCATACATGCTCATACATACTCTGATTGACACACCATCTACACCATTGGAATCAAATTTTTGAGCTCTTCAAAAGAGTATTCTTAGAATTTCTTGCTTTGATACTTCATCTAGAAGCCATTTTTCCAAGAAGCATTAAAGCCTGCTTGTTTTCTTATGAATTCCCAAACATTTGTATTAATTGCTTGAGAACCTTTATGCTATGGCATTTGTTGACTTATGAATGAGAACTCACCATGAATAGTCTCTTTTATTTATGGATCTGGGTCTACCGCAAGCCTATATTTCCTGGGAATTTAGCACAGTTTAACTCCCTTCAGTTCGTTGCATTTTCCTTTTATTCCATGAAAATTGCATGTAGGACCCCCCTCACTTGGGTAGATGGACTAGCCCCTCCATATTTTGCATTTTTCATATACCCGATGATAAATCCTTTCTTCCATGGATTCCCTAAAATACTGACCCCTGTTACATTTTGGTGCCTGTGTCGTTTAATCCCCTTAAGGATTGGAAGTCCAATTAGTCTACATCCCAAAGTTGAAGCCACATAATTTTTTTCTCATCATGTTTATAGCCTTAGCCTCTGGAATCCTGCATTTATGATTGGTATTTGTTGGATTCTCATGTATCACTAGCCCTATGATTCATCCATATACTTACAATTCTTCATTTTTATGCCACCATTTAGCCATTGCCAAGGAGATTTCCATTAATGTCCCTACACTTGATTACTTCCATTTGCAATTTTGACATTCTGCATTACTTCTATCTAATTGTTTTCTGTGGAATTTATCTCCTCGTCAACCCTTCATATCCTTGTTTGTCTTCCCTTAGGGGTTTCTGATTGAATACCGTGTCTTTCAAAACAATGGTTAGATTTGTTGTATCCTCATGATACCCCTTTTTAAATATCAGGAGGAGAGTTTACCACTTCGTTTCTACACAACTTACCTTATCCTTCTATCACCCCTTTTGAAATACCAGAAAGACCTCCTTTACCTAACCCACCTCATGGCACCCATTTGGAAATACAAGGAGAGACTTGTGCTTTTATAGTACTCATTTTAGTTTATGGTAGTTTCCATATGTTTCCCTTGTTAAGAGCACCTGAGATGAGTCACCTTCATGTCCCATGGACCCTATTTAATTACACTTTGAGTCCTATTACAATTTTCTTGTGCCTCCATGAGTTGTACCCATCCTGTTTTCCCAATTTTTGACCTCCATTTGTCCCCATCATTTATTGATATGTCCTTGAAAAGATGTATTCCCAGTAATCAATCATTCCCCATGTAATGCTTTTAGTTGTTGTCGGGTCAGCCTTGCATTTATGCTTAAAACAAAGGGAAGTCTTGAACACCTCTCATTACCTTCATGTTCCCCTTTGGTGTTAATATATGTTAGTCACACCTTGCTTTCTACCTCATGCTAGATTAAAGGACTCCTCATTGCCTTGATTTCAGTAGGCCTTCCCCTATCAACTTCACCACTTGTATTTTAAGGCCCTGTCTTAGAGGATAGTGTACCTTGGACTCCTCTTCTTCATTAGTGGGTGTAGACCAAGAAGGGAGATACCTTAGTGCTCTTTGAATTGGTTGTTTCCTACGTGCTCAACTCCAACTCATCATCACATAATTGAGAGTCATACACTTGATGGTTCAATGATCCAGTTGGTTGTACCCATTTCTCAACCATATGTGAGATGCATCAAACCTTAAGAGGGTGTTTTCCTTTAGGTATCACCCAACATGTTATGACCTTAACACTTGATTCCCAAGAGATATCTCCACCTATTGTACTTTGTATGATGGGCCTAAATAACCCCTTTCATTCTTGGGTGCCAACATATTTTCCCCTATCGACACCAACATCTCCATCCTATGGGTTAGTCCTCATGTATGATGGTTCCTAATTTACCTCATTAATGGGTTACCTTGGACCAAGTTGAGAGAATTCTCCCTAATCTCAGACTTGGTAGGATATCACATGCTTGACTTCAACTCATTGTCACGTCGTTGAGATTTGTACATATATCCATGATCCAAACTCATATGTCATTCCTGATATTTGATTGGATTGGTTTCCCCATTATTAGAGCCCCTTCCTTTTAGT
The DNA here is from genome assembly GCA_010110895.2 of Picea sitchensis. Classification (NCBI taxonomy): domain Eukaryota; kingdom Viridiplantae; phylum Streptophyta; class Pinopsida; order Pinales; family Pinaceae; genus Picea; species Picea sitchensis. The sequence continues at coordinate 87,595 of SNQJ01S0007030.1, read as the reverse complement.
TAGCTCATTTAAGAATTTTAAATCCCCTTTCCTATTTAGCAGGGCTTATCACATTATTCCATCCCCCTCCCCTCTAGGAGGGGAAATCAATTGATATGTACCCATATCAACAACAATTATGATGTAATCCTGACCCCTTGATCCAAGAATATGTATATGGGATTGTTTCTATCATTATATTGTACTCTGACCCTTCTTTTCTAGTTTCATATTGTATTTTAGACCTCATTTTGTCTCACTTTCTCGACCCATTTATGTTGGGTGCCCAATTGTACTCATATCATGAGTTATCTCGACGAGTATGGGTATGCATACCTTGTCCCTATTGAGATCATGTACATGTTGAGCACTCAACACACCCTAAAAAAAAAAAACATTATCAAATTTTGTCATTTTTTGGGTACCACTTGTTTTCCGCACTGTCTGATTCAATTTTATTTTGGGAAATCTTTTGTCTGTGTATTTTCATGACTCTCATCACCTATTCAGGTTTGCTTGAAATTATGAAACCCCATGACTAAAAGGCCTAACACCTAAATTAAGAATCGACAACCAAACACTACACCTAACGCGCTCAGGTTCGACGTCAAAAAGAATTCAAGTAAGTAAAGGAACCACTCAGAAAACAACAGTCGCCAAGCACCGATCTTCATCAACATCGATAGAAAGCAGTTTTGGTTTGCGTAAGTTTTTTGCTTAAAGGTTCGAGAGATAGATGATCCCCTTCGGCATCGGTAAAATATGAGGAGGACAGACATTAACAGAGGACAAAAAGAAATAGTTGATAGCCAATGCCCGACGCACTTTATCGGGATTGGGGAAAATCCAGAAGGATCACAACAAACATCTTGACCATGATAAAGTTATCCCCAATGCATTTTCGACATCAAAACTTTTTCGAAGGAGCCGATCCAAGATCACTTGGGTAGGTTTATCCCTGATAGTCGATCCTTGACACTTTTTGACATCGACAAGCTAGGATTTGGTTTTAGATCGAATAGCATACGGAAATTTCTGACTCCGATTAATACGAGCGAATTAATTCATTGGTCTTGAATGCCACGTGTATTTACCATGTAAGAGGGTCGTACGGCCTAGTTCTATCCCGAGTCATTCTTGGTTCCCTGGGTCCTAGTCGCACCTCTAAGTCAGATTTGCCACGTCAGAACTGTATGGTAAGATTGATCGACGTCGAAGATTTTGTAGGAGGATATCAACGAAAATGTTCACAGCACAATCCCAACCCCCGATCCACCAGCTGAAAGAGTGGAGTGATGGGAGGTTTGCGGCATTAGATACGATCAGATTGTCGACATGTAAATAACTAGTTACTACCTGATCTCGCATTAGTTGCTACCCCGTACGCCGATTAGACAACAACATTTTCAAATCCCTGATAGATCACAGTACCACCCACGCCTCTGCCATCAACTCACAATGAATTTAAGTTCAAACTCCACTAAAGAATCGGTGGCACATTTGTTGAAATTTCACTCATAACCCGAATTGAATGGCTGATGCGACATGGTAATATCTTCCCTGTTTAAATCTCTTGAACCATTGTGAACAAATTCATTCTGTGTGTAAGAGAATTCTAGAGTGTACGAAAGAGCGAAACGAGTAACTCTAAGACTGTATTGACCCTCTTGATTATCAAAAACCAGGTTTAACAAGCTTCAAAGGTATGTATCCAATTTTGTCAATTCACTGATTATAATTTATATGTATTCATCTGGTTTCCTACACAGTTTCTAAACTTTGCTTAAGTTGCAAGAACAATGCCTTCGAGAAAGCCAACCACCAAATGCTCACTGAGAGCACTAAAGATGAAAGAACCATAGACAGGCGAAGGTTCCTCTCCAGGGACCGCGAGGCAATTGGAGTACGCCCCTAGAGCAGAGCCTGTCATCAAAACAACTACAAAGAAAGTTTGTGTCCAGCCTCCAGCCTTTGGTCATACAGAGGCAAGCACCAAATCCAAGGTAGCACTCCCACAGTGGGGTGATCTCTTCAACAGGATTAGCAAAGAATAATACCCAGAGTATATCCCACAAAGCGACACAGACTTAAGGGCGCTCGATGACCAGGAGTTCCCCAACATCTGACGATCGTATTTACACATGGTGGCGAGCAGAACCCCCATTTTCCCCTATATAGAGGTCCTGAAGTGGCTCATTGACCACATGAACGAGCAAAAATGTTTGATCAGTGATGAGAATGGCGGGTGCGTCGACGTTTTCCTCTTGACAGAAGTTCAGAAGTGTTATAAGCTCAGGCACCTAGAGGAGCGACTCAACACAGACTTCGTGGTAAGGTTTTATCAGTTCCATGACACCAACCGGTTGATGGCATCATGGTGGAAAGAGGACAATAAATTCACCAATCTGAGCAATGGATGGTACAGAACAATTAACCTGAGGGACCCATACATTTATTTGATGGCTCTCATTTGCCGACTATACGAAGAAAATGATTGCTCCAAGTTTTCAAAAGCATAGATTCCTTTGGCATACACAATTGCAATCACCGGGAGTAGGTTCAATTGGGGAGAAATAATCTCCAAACAATTAAGCATCTGTGTGCAGTAGGCTCAAACACCGAAGGAAGGAGAGGCACCAACTTTTTACATCGCCTCATACCTGCTTGATGTCATGTGTGAAAGGAACGTCTTCTCCATCATGAATCTGAGATGGCATGTTGCAGATCTCCTGGTCCACGTCTACTTCAGCGTGCTATGGGAAAACAAGTAGAAAGAAATCTTACACCCTCATCTGCGATGAATTCATCGCCCACATTTATTTTATTATTTTTAAGAAGGAATGCCCAAGGCTATCAACAATAGCCAAGAAAATGATATCCAAGGTAGGCCATTGGTACTTAGAGGAGCACACAACCTACATCCGGGTGTTCGAAGCCATCGAATCACCACATCTCCTACCAGCTCAAGTCCTAGATCGACTCGTTGTGGGAGAAATTTGTTATCACGGGGAAATTTCATCTCAACTTGAGATATCAAGGACACCAGGTAGGACCAGTGAACCAAACCCCTTTCATGACTTAATACCTATCTATGATGAGGAGGAGAGTTCAGAGGTTTCCCTAGTGAATCCGGTGCAAATTACAAAGGAAAATGAACCCAAGAAAGTATCTTCCCCAAATCTCAATGCTCCAATTCAAAGCCTTCCACAGAGCGACCAGGAGGTCGAAAGTGTCTTAGACACTGAGCCACTTGAAACACCATGGATCCCAATGGATAGCTCGAGGGATGAGCAAGGATCGAGCGAACAAGGGGAAGAAATTACACAATAGAAAATTGAGATCTCGATAGCCAATTATCAAGTAAGTACCAAGCCTGCCCCTGATTCATCAATTTTGGCCAATAATTTACCTCCCGATGAGAAACAACCAGAGGCCGAGCTTTCGGGACATACAAAAGAGGTTCAAGAACCGAGTCTTGAGCAGATATAATCTGTTGGGATCCTAATAAACACTCTTACTTGGGAGGATTGTGAAAGGAGATCCAAGAGAAATGGGACGATTGTGAAAGGAGTTGGACCAGGATCAATCGAGAGACATCGGTCTCCCAGAATTCATCACACCTGAGGACTTTGTCGACTTGCATGACATAGTTAAAATACATGCAGAACAATACTCATTGTGGACTGCGGAGATAGAAAACATGGAAAACATGGCGCCAGGTCAAGTACAATAGTTCATGGAGCACCCGATCAAGGCTCAAACAGTGTTACAATAGTTAAGTGTTAAACTAATCAAGTATCGAGCATGGGCAGTGGAGATAAAGGGGATACTTTCGACCCTGATGGACCAACACAGATTCCCGTATGCCAACACATGCGAGGAACTATTCATCAAATGGTCAGAGTATGAGAAGAGTCATCCACTCAAATGAAACCATTTGATGACTCTTAGAAGACTAAGAGTTAAAAGTGCCATGTGACGATGTTTTGTTTTACTTAGCTTGCACTTTTGATAGTTATTTTTAGTTAGTAATTTGGTATAAATAAGAGGATCGACATGTTAGAAGAGGTCGATGGTTTTGGAAAAGACCCTCATTTTTGGAATTGTAAAGAACTATTTCTAAGCTAACTTAATTGAGAAGTCATGTTTAGGACTGGAGATAAACTTATGTTTTTATCAAAAGCATGTGTGATTGGATCTAAGGAGGAATTACTTTCGACTTTGTCTCATGAATGTATGATATAACAAGTAAGGGTTTTTGAATCTGTTGATAAGTTATCTGATTCAATATTTTTATAATTCTTGTCTCTAATGATGTAAAACAAATCATTGTGTTAATGTGTCATTAGTGATTAGAGCTAAGGAAACTATTTTTCTGGTCGTCATTTTATTTCATGTATGTTCTCTTCTGATAATTGTATCTCAGTCAATAATTGGAATACCAACAAGTTGATGTATTAGTACTAGGCTTGTCGTAGGTGTAAGAATCATTGTCTGCATGCTTGAGCACGAGGGTTATCCCGAGATCAAACTTATTCAATAGTTAATCTATTCCCCTTTGTTACCCAGTTGGTTTATACCAACACCTATCTTGTATCAGACCCACCTATAAGAGAAAATACAAAAAGAAAATGTTCAAACTAAAGGATGATTTTTTAATTTATCAGACCCACCTATCGGATCGCAAGATTTGGAGAACCATTCCACTATCAAATGCTACAAAGTCTAATTGGGCCTCGGTGGCGGGTTTGGTTCCTACTATTGAGTTAAAGGGACCTAGGATCCCTCAACATAATTGGCGCTAGAAGGAGGGCAGAAGAATGAATGGCTGATAATATTTCACACAACTTGTAGATTCAAAACAACCCACATACATGGCTAGTCATTCTCAAGACATCCCACACACACTAAGTACTCCTGAAATGAGTAAATCACCCCAACAAGAGGAAGAACATTTATTCCTTGAAAAACCTTATGCTTTTCCCCACGAGGAGTTTAACCAATTTAGAAGAATCACAAGAGCTTACGCCCGATAAATTGGAGCACTTCCCTTAGCTTCTTTACTTCCTCGTAGAAAAAAAGTAAGAAGACCAATGGTTGACACCCCCAACTAGGTTTTTCTTCACACATTAGAAGACATGATAGATTTCTCCCTCACCTAAATCGAACATCCCCTTAATCTAATCCTCGAAACACTAGTTGGAAACTGCTTCGAGCCTGACGATTTTTCTGGCGAGGAAGGGTTTAACTCAGAACGCTCAGTTTTGGAGTCGGATGACATGGAAGATAACAATGAGAATAATGAAGAAAGGGGAAATACACCTCATAATAATACACCATGGTTGGCCAGAGATGCTTTGGCAATCCCTGGACGAGTACATAACCTTCCCCGACATCCAAAAAAGTTATTCCCTAAATTCGACCTTGAAACCTCAGGATCGCCTGAAGACGATATCAAAAAATTCATACTAGCTATTAGACTGATGAATATCCAACATGAAGACGTAGTATGAAAGATTTTTCCCTATACTTTTGATAATTCAACCTCCACATGGTATTTTAACTTTCCTGTAGGGTCCATAACTAGTTAGACGAAGTTTCAAAAGGATTTTTTAGATAAATTTGCAGAAGAAATCAGTACATGAGCTTTGTTGGATGAGTTGTTCGCCGCCACCATGAGTTCAAAGGAAAAGGTTAAAGGCTTCAATCAATGATTCACCACTATCCTAAACAAATTTCAACCCGAAGCTAAACCCACTCAGGATTTTCAAATCGAAGTATACACTAATGCTCTCCCAACTTCCATTTCCATGTTTGCGAAGAGGGCTGCCAAAACAATCTTAGCTGAGAATTTTGAGGAAGCCAAAACAATAGATTTCCAAATGAAGGGATGTAAAGAAGGCCATGTCTCGTTAGTTAAGAAGGAAGTTCAACCTCCCAGGAGAGGAATCTTGTTTACCAGAGCCCCAGGGAAACAAACAGAACAAGGTCCCGAAAAAGGAAGTGGAGACATAGAAGACCTACAACGAATGGTAAATAAGTTGTCCAATGAAATCATAGACATGAAAAGAAGTAAAGGGGAAGGAAACCAAGGCCAGAGGCCCTATAAACCCTTTTTTAAAAGAAATCCACCGCTCAAAGCAATTGAACCTCCCCCAGCCAACTTAAACATCGATATGAGAAACGTAGAATCTGACTCTTTCTGTACCTATCACCAAGAGAAACATTATGAAAGAGACTGCCCATAATGGGTGCATGCCATGAATTTGATGGCCAACCGGTTTCTAGACATGGTTTCCCTTACCGAACAATCAAGTGGCTCAGCTATGAATATTTTTTATCAAGCATAATTTGATCCACCAGAAGAAATAGTCATGCTGATATGGGACCATGACCTACCAATTCCCTCCAATGATCTTTTTGAGGTTCAAGAACCACCCGATGAGGTCTTGGCTATGCAAATGTGAAGTAGGGGTCAACCTGTCTCAAATGACCTTACCATTGCCGAAAATTCAGGAGGAAAACCAACGTTCAATCAACCTAAAGCACCTTTTTTCTCCCAAGTAAATCCTATAAATATCCATACACGAGAATCACCCAATCTAGACTACAACATAGTAGAATATTTGAAAAAATTGAAGGCGAATATATCGGTCATGTACATGTGTAGAATCCCCCAACAAAAGGACTTTCTGTTACAAGATTTAAAATTAGTAGAAAACCCTATAACAAGCATTGACCAAGGAGAAAATCCATCCCTCTCAGACCTAAGGGTTGAGCCAACTATAAACGCTTGCTCTGAATATAAGAAGGCAAAGCCTTTTGTCCCACCGTTCCTCTTGACATTTGAAGTCTTCAACATAAACCTCCACAATTGTTTGGTTGACTCAGGGGCATCCTCTCATATTATGCCATTGTCTATATGCAAGAAACTAAATGCAGTCCCTCTCAAAAGTGATGAACATGTGATACAACTAGACATAACCCAAGTGAAAATTATGGGAGAACTCAAGGATGCCATGATCAGGATGGCGACACACCCGAAATTTTTTCAAGTGATTGACATCATTGTAGTATATATCCCATAATCCTATGGATTACTCCTTAGTCAAGATTAGTCCGAGAAGTTAAACAAATAATTTAGTACAGACAGGGCTCACCTTTGGTTTCCATTAAAGGGACACACAAATATGATCAGGATCGATAGCGAAAGATATCTAAAACATACTGTCATTGACCTAGAAACCCTCAATGAACTCTCTTCAACAGATTTCCCCGTGCTAAGCAATTATTCCCGCGACTCCAATTTTGGGAATTTCTCCCCCCTCTTATCTGATGTCCCTCTTATTCAAAACTCCGAAATGATGTTTCAAGAAAATTCGTCGATGACGACAGAAGAAGTCCTCTTATGTCAAGCTCCTCTGTTAAAAACCACAGAAAAGCTAGGAGGAAATGAGGAAAGTTGTGGGAAAAAAGAAACTGATGATTTTAGCTCACAAGTTTGGACCTTATACTTTGATGTATCTAAATCACAAGAAGGGTCAGGGGCAGGGTGTATCCTCATTGATTCGAGAGGTAAATGAAATTTCTTGTCCTGCAGACTAGAATTTGAATGCACAAGCAACATCACCGAGTATGAAGCTCTGGTACAAGGGATAAACAAAGCCATAGACTTAAATGTTAAAGAACTAAAGGTTTTCAGAGACTTTGAAATCATTGTTAGGAAAGTAAGGAGAATTATACATTGCAACTCTCCCCACCTGAGGAATTACCAACAAGAAGTGCACGAACTGATAAAACATTTTGAAGCCTTCAACATTACAATGATCCCCGGAACAAAGAACACTCTTGCTGATTCTCTAGCTACTGCTGCCTCAAGGATATCCCATTTATAATACTATGAAGCCTCCCAGTTCACTATGGATATACTCTATAAACCGTTGGTGGCCAACAATATTTCTAATTGGAAGGTCTTTGAAGGAGATGAACAGATCATAAACTTCTTAACCAATCAGGGAAATTTTAAGGATTTAGCTATCGACGATGAAATATTTCAGGAACAAATAATGGAAACCGATCCCCATGTACAAAAACCTGAAATAGATAAATCGAATGAAAAACTAAGGTTTCACACGATACCGAAAGGGGTAGCCAATTTAGAAAACCTTTTTGACTTAAGGGAAATATTCAAAGGGTCAATGAACACAAAGACAGGGAGTTCCTGTCCCATGTATGAGACTATAAATCTAGGAACCCTAGAAAACCCCAAGAATATAAATCTCGACAAGAAAATATGTAAAGAAGAAAGGAAGGCCTATCTCAAACTTTTCAGAGAATATCAAGATGTTTTTGCATGGTCCTACCGAGATTTGAAAACTTATGATACTCGTATCATTCAACACACAATCTCGTTAAAACCCAGAGTAAAACCTTTCCAACAAAAGCTTCGGAAGTACCACATGTTATCACACATATTTGTAAAGGGGGGTTTTTGTTTACCTTAGAAAATTACCCATCCAGTTAGATTTCATGACATTTGCGCCAGATCCTCGTCAGTTGCTGACACAGATCCAGATGGCCAAAGAGCAGGGAGAGGCCGCCACATGTTCCAGGTGTCGGGTTGACTCAGGCCTTGTCTTCATCCTGATGCGGACAATTAATGAAGTTGGGGAAGGTGGTTGAAACATCATCTCCCCCCCATAAATGGAAAGCTCAGAAAGGACTGGAAAAATGCCCGAGATCGTGTTTGACAAGGAACTGCATGGGCAATCTGACAAAAGACTGCATGCACAGTCTACTAGACGATCACGTGCACGTTCAGTCTGACAGGGAGCTCACTGACTCAAAGCTTTGACTGTAGTGGCGAGTTGTTCTGAGTATATGTAGGCAATTTTTTTATTTTGTTAGGGTCGATGGTTGAGCTATGCTCCCACATTGTAAAGTTTTTATAAATCACGTTGGTTATATGGTTATGTAATTCGATATGAGACTTCTGGTTTAATGAAAGTCAACTTCCTGTTTCCATGCTTTATTACCTCTGATACTGAATGTTCATGACTGAAGGATTCACATGGATGTTTATGACTGAGTTGTAATGGATGTTGGACTGTAGTCTGGTTATAGGTTTTCAGTCTCCTGAACTCCGAATCCAAGAAGATCTTGTTTTCTGAGCTTTTCCTCCTTAGGTTCCTGGAAGACCTGTTGTCCAAAGCAGACCTTTTTATTTTCTCCTCTATTTCTTCCTCCTGCTCACCCTTACTACAAATTATTGACTAAATTTGAATCGAGATCTCATTTGCGGGTGCATGTTGGTCCATTTTTCTGAGTTAAAACGATATTATCCTGAGCATGGTCCCATTCAACCCCCTTTAAAATTATTCATTGTGACATATAAACTAATGGGTACCGGGCTTACCTCTGCTGCAATCCAGAGGTGATTTCTGGTGCTAACACCACCCATCTCTGGAACCCCTCATGTGTCAGGAGTTAAAAAAATTACTAGATTCTAAAATCATCTTTTAGGTTAGACACTCTGCTTAGGTAGCAAATTTGGTTCCTGTTAGGAAAAAGTCTGGGTAAATTCGTCTATGTATGGATTTCAGAAACCTCAATAGAGCATCAAAAAAGGACAACTACCCAGTCCCACCGATGGAGCAACTCTTGCAGACCATGTTTGGTTCTGAGATTTTCTCCCTACTAGATGGTTTTCAGGTTATAACCAAGTTCTAGTTTCAGAGGAAGACCGTTTGAAAACTACCTTCCGGACCAAGTGGGGAATCTTTGATTATAAACGAATGCCCTTTGGGTTAATAAATTCAAGGGAAACCTTCCAAAGGGCCATGAACGTAGCATTTCAGGGACTAATCAAAAAGTGTGTAGTAGTTTATTTGGATGACGTGACTGTGTATTCAAAGAATAGAGAATATCACATCCGACACCTAACCGAGATTTTCGAGAGGTGTAGGAAATACGATATATCTTTAAACCCTAAGAAAACTATCTTTGGTGTCAAGGAAGGGAAACTACTAGGTCATATTATATCTCAAGCAAGAATAGACATAGATCCAGAATGAATTAGGGCTATATCTCAGCTTCCATTACCCGATAATAAAAAGGATATGCAATCCTTCTTTGGGAAAATCAATTTTGTGAGAAATTTCACCCTTGATTTCATCAAAAATATCAAACCCTTACAAAATATGATCCACAAAGATGTTGAATTTAGGTGGGATGATGAACGAAAAGTGCTTTCAACAACATTAAGACTGTAATATCTCAAGCCGCAGTGTTGCGAAGTCCCGACTTTAGCAAAGATTTCTTCCTCTACACTTTTGCCTCCGACCAATTGTTAGCTGCTGTATTGACTCAAAAGAATGATGACAACAATGAGGCCTCGGTCTTGTTTATGAGCACTAATCTCCAAGGGGCAAAACTAAATTACCCTGCTATAGACAAGCAAGCTTATGCAGTTTACAAGGCAGTGAAACACTTCAAATCTTACATCCTAAATAACCATACCAAATTCATTGTGCCTAATCCCGTAGTCCGATCCCTATTCACTCAACAGGATATGGGGGACAGAAGAGGAAACTGGATGGCAAAAGTCCAAGAATTTGATCTTGATACAAATATGCTAAACTTGTTAAGGGACAAGTATTATGTAAACTGGTTGTTGAAGCCCAGGATCAAGTAAATGAAGACCTCGGATGGGAGAATGAATTGGCATTATGGTGTGGTGAAGCTTCATACGTCTCCCGAGGGCAGGAGTCTTGGTATGATAAATTATCTTATCTCCTTCACCATGGGACTTGCCCAGAAAACCTAAACCCTAAGGAAAGGAGAGATCTCAAACTAAAATCGACACAATATAGCCTCATAAATTCGGTTCTCTTCCACATTGATTATGATGGGGTACTTTTAAGATGTCTCAAATGTGAAGATGTAGACAAGGTTCTGAAGGAGCTCCATGATGGTCCTGTAGGTGGACACTTAGCATGGAATACCACCACTCACAAAATACTGAGAGCCAAATATTATTGACCTACTATGTTCAGAGATGCTCACACATACAGTAGGAACTGCAAAAATTGTCAAATAAGCGTGGGGAGGGAAAAGAGATCAGTTGTCCCACTCCAACATGTGGTCGTCTCCAGGACATTCGAGCAATGGGGGATAGATATAATAGGAAAAAATGCATCAATTTCTTCAAAAAACCATAGATACATACTGACTGCCACAAACTATTTCACGAAGTTGGCAAAGGTCGTCCCTCAGACTCATGTAAGCGAAAAAGGGGTGATCCAATTCATAGAACAACAACTGATCACAAGGTTTGGTATGCCTTCCATCCTTTTTTTCGATAATGTCTCTTAATTTTATTCCACCTTATTAATAGAGTTTGCTTTAGACATAGGAATTATAATCAGAAACTCTGGAAACTACTATCCACAGGGGAACAGAGTGGCATAATCAACCAATAAGAACCTAGTGAGGATATTAAAGAAAACGATTGCAGAAAACCGGAGGAATTGGCACAGTTCACTTCATAATGCCTTATGGATTTATAGAGTAACACCCAAGGAAGCTATAGTGAATTCCCCATACTTTCTGGTATACGTACATGAAGCCATTCTCCCGAACGAGATATATCTTTCATCTCTTTAGCTTGGTCATGATTCTGGAGGACAATCCTCATTAGTCATTCAACAAATAATTGATACCCTCCTCATCATGGAAGAGGAAAGGGAGAAAGAAAAATCAAAGTTCATTGCTCATCAACATATAGTTTTTTTAAGCATAAGGCCAAAGAGAATAATTTTGAAGTAGGAGACTTAGTCTTGAAATGGGACAGAGCGAATGAGTCGAAGGGAAAACTTTCGAAGTTTCAGAATCTATGTCTCGAACCTTTTCAGGTAGCCGATAAAATTGGGGTATGCATGTATCGGTTGAAAAATATTAGGGGGGAACCTGATTCCCTTTCGGTGAATGGGCAAGCCCTAAAACAATATTGCTATTAAAAAAAATAAAAATGAGTGTGTTTTCATGGTACTTTGTTTTTTGGTAGGCTAATTGCGGAGTTCTTCATTTTTTGTTTTTCTTGTTATAGTACTTTTTGCGCTTTTGAATTTTGTGTTTAGCAAGGCATTGGTTGACCTTAGTTCATGTGGTATGATGAACTCTATTCCTAACTCATGCTTACATACAACACAAGAAGCATTGGGATAGTTGCGGTTGTTTCGAAGGAGTTCTGCATCTAACCTGTGTAAATAAACAACCTTTGCAAAGTGATGAAGTGTCCGCTTTTCTTGTTATAGTACTTTTTGCGCTTTTGAATTTTGTGTTTAGCAAGGCATTGGTTGACCTTAGTTCATGTGGTATGATGAACTCTATTCCTAACTCATGCTTACATACAACACACGAAGCGTTGGGATAATTGCGGTTGTTTCAAAGGAGTTCTGCATCTAACCTGTGAAAATAAACAACCTTGGCAAAGTGATGAAGTGTTTGCCTAGTGGTTTGGTAAAACTCGAAGGGAAAGATGGTAAGCTGGGAAGGACTACATGTACCTCAAGACAAAGATAACAAAAATTCACCTTAACCATCTCATTTTGCAAATAACARATGTCCTCCTCTCCCACTCACTCAAGACATTCTGCCAAAATAAAATCAATTATATCAAATGAGTGCAAAGTAGGATAGGGTATGCACATAACTCTGTCGGGGCTATGGACGCTCGCTGGCAACGGAGAAACATCATAGAAAGTGAATGATGATAACTAAAGGGATTGGTTCCAATGAACACTTTACTTGACTCTTGTCAAAAGAAGGCATGGGTCATGGTTACAGGAAACAAAGGTGGAATAAAGATTCAAACCCCACATGCATGCCCAGATTTCACTAACCAGGGAATTTCTAACGCAAGGATAGAAGAGGCTCTGATAAAAACCAGTTAAGTTCTTAACCAAATTTTGCATCAGCTAAGCCCGTGGTAGGAACAAGGATTCTGATTTTTCCCAGTAAGTCTCCATTTGTTGAGCACTCAACACACCCTATAAAAAAAAACCTTATCAAATTTTGTCATTTTTTGGGTACCACTTGTTTTTCGCACTGTCTGACTCAATTTCATTTTGGGAAATGTTTTGTCTTTGTTTATTTTCATGACTCTCATCACCTAGTCAAGTTTATTTGAACTTATGAAACCTCATGACTAAAAGGTCTAACACCTGAATTAAGAATCGACAACCAAACACTGCACCTAACGCACTCAGGTTCGACGTCAGAAAGAATTCAAGCAAGTAAATGAACCACTTGGAAAATAAAAGTCATCGAGCGTTGATCTTCATTGGCATCGATAGAAGGTAGTTTTGGTTTGCGTAAGTTTTTTGCATAAAGGTTCGAGAGATAGCTTATCCCCTTCGACATTGGTAAAATACGAGGAGGACAAATGTTAATAGAGGACAAAAATAAATCGTCGATAGTCGATGCCCAACACACTTTATCGACATCGGGGAAAATCCAAAATGATCACAACAAACATGTTGACCACGATCAATTTATCCCTGATCATTGATCCCTGATGCATTTTCGACATCATAACTTTTTCGAAGGAGCCGATCTGAGAGCACTTGGGTAGGTTTATCGCCGATAGCCAATCCTTGACAATTTTTGGCATCGGAAAGCTAGGATTTTGTTTTAGAACGAATAGCTTAAGGAAAGTGTTGGCTCTGATTAATACGATCGAATTAAGTCATTGGTCTCAAACGCCACATGTCTTTACCAGGTAAGAGGGTCGTATGATCTAGTTCTATCTTGAGTCATTCTTGGTTCCCTAGGTCCTAGTCACACCTTTGAGTAAGCTTTGCCACGTCAACACTGTATGATAAGATTGATCAATGTCGAAGCTTTTTTAGGAGGATATCAAAAAAAATGTTCACAACACAATCCCGACCCCCGATCCACCAGCTGAAAGAGTGGAACTATGGGACGTTTGCGACATTAGATACGATCGAATTTTGGACATTTAAGGAACTAGTTAATGCCTAATCTCGCATTAGTTTCTACCCTGTGCATCGATTAGACAACAACATTTTGAAATCGCCTATAGACCACATTACCACCCACGCCCCCGCCATCAACCCACGATGAATTTAAGTTCAAACTCCTCTAAAGATTCGACGACACATTTGTTGAAATTTCACTCATAACCTGAATTGAATGGTTGATGCGACATGTTAAGATCTTCCCTGTTTAAATCTCTTGAACCGTTGTGAACAAATTCATTCTGCGCGTAAGATATTTCCAGAGCATACGAAGGAGAGAAACAAGAAACTCAAAGACTGTACTGACGCTCTTGATTATCAAAATCCAAGTTTAACAAGCTTCAGAGGTATGTATCCAAGTCTGTCAATTCATTGGTTATAATTTATATGTGTTTGTTCGGTTTCCTACACAGTCTCTAAACTCTGTTCAAGTTTTAGGAACAATGCCTCCGAGAAATCCAACCACCAGACACTCGCCGAGAGCACCAAAGATGAAAGAACCAGAGACATGCAAAGGTTCCTCTCTAGGGACCGCAAGGCAATTGGAGTACGCCCCTAGGGTAGATCCAGTCATCAAAACAACTACAAAGAAAGTTTTCATCCAATATCTGGTCTTTGGTCATACAGATTCAAGCATTAGATCCAAGGTAGCGCTCCCATAATGGGGTGATCTCTTCAATGGGATTAGCAGATTATAATACCCAGAGTATATCCCACACATCGACCCAGAAATAAGGGCGCTCGATGACCAGGTGTTCCCCAACATTCGAAGATCGTATTTACACATGGTGGCGAGAAGAACCCCCATTTTCCCCTACATAGAGGTCCTAAAGTGGCTCATTGATCACAAAGACAGGCATAAATGTTTGATCAACGATGTGAATGGAGGTTGTGTCAGAGTTTTCCTCCCAACAAAAGTCTAGAAGTATTATAACCTTAGGGACCCAGAGGAGGGTCTCAACACAAACTTAGTGGTAAATTTTTATGAGTTTCATGACACCAGTTCGTTGATGGCATCATGGTGGAAAGAGGACAATAAATTCACTAATCGGAGCAATGGATGGTACGAGACAGTCAACTTGAGGGAGCCATACATCTATTTGATGGCTCTCGTCTGTCGTCTATATGAAGAAAATGATTGCTCCAAGTTTTCGGAAGCATGGATTCCTTTGGCATACACAGTTGCAATTGTCGGGAGCACCTTCAACTGGGGAGCAATAATCTCCAAACAATTAAGCATCTGTGTGTAGCAGGCTAAGACGCTGAAGGAAGGAGAGGAACCAAATTTTTACATGGCCTTGTACCTGCTTGATGTCATGTGAGTAAGGAACGTCTTCGCCGACATGAATCTGAGATGGTATGTTACAGAGATCTCATTCCACGTCTACTTCAGCATGCTATGGGAAAACAAGTACAAGAAATATTACACCCTCATCTGCGATGAATTCATCGCCCCCATTTATTTTATTATTTTTAAGAAGGAATGCCCAAGGCTATCAATGATAGCCAAGAAAATGATGGCCAAGGTAGGCCATTGGTACGTGGACGAGCATACAATCTACATCTGGTTGCTCGTGCCACCATAGCACCACATCTCCTACCAACTCATGTCCCAGATCGGCTCGTCGTGGGATAAATTTGTTATCAGACCATCCCGCAAAGCTACAACGACACACTGGTCAAAGACAAGAAACATGCTTTCATACCCTACAATTTCCATGTAGGGTTCTATCTGGTAAAGGATATTGCTCAAGCCAAACAAGAAGGGTTGTGCCAACTTGAATTCAGGTTCCCAACAGGCCAATTCTGCAAGCACGATCCAAAAGGAATGGTCCTGAAACATGCTTCACAGGTGTCATCCTACTGGTTGTATGCTCACGATACGTTTGAGTACAAATTCTTCACGGAGAAAGCCTAGGAATGGGACAAGGTGGTGCAGAGGTGGCCAACCCAAACATGACCAGGTTCAAGGCCATGAGAATGGATGAAAATGTGAAAACAATAGAGAATTCGGCTCAAGAGGCCCTCATATCCAGAGAAGAAATCAGAGCGGTAGAGACAACATAGGCGCAGGGAAGGGGTTTTTTCTTGACACGGATAGAAGCGCAGACAAGGGGATTTCTCTTGATGGCAGAGGCACAGAGAGTCATTGATCAATTGCAGAATGACCCAGATCTCGTAGAGATCATGAGATTTCATATCGACAACCCAATCAAAAGTCGAGGAGATCCAAGTGGCTCAGATCCGATACAACTTGAAGGAATCACCGGGCAAGAAAATCCTGAAAGCCCACCACCATAGATCGTATCACCGAGGGAAATTTCATCTAAGCCTGAGATATCAAGGACACCAAGTAGGACCAGTGCACCAAACCCCTTGCATGACTTAATAACTATCTATGATGATGAGGAGAGTTCAGAGGTTTCCCTGGTGACTCTGGTGAAAATTACAGAGGAAAAGGAACCTGAGAAAGTATATTCCCCAGATCCCGATGCTCCAATTCAAAGCCTTCCACAGAGTGACCAAGCAGTCAAAATTGTCTTAGACATTGAGCCACTTGACACACCAGGGATCCCAATGGACAAATCAAGGGATGAGCTAGGATCAGGCGAACAAGGGGAAGAAATTCCACAACAGGAAATCGACATCTCTACATCTAATTATCAAGTAAGTACCAAGCCTGCCCCTGATTCATCAATTTTGTCCAGTACTTTACCTCTCGACGAGAAACAACCAGAGGTCGAGCTTTCGGGACATACATAAGAGGTTTAAGAACCAAGTCTTGAGCAGATATACACCATCGAGAGTCTGGGAAACATTCTTACTTGGGGAGAAAAACAAATCCCCAAACCTGTGGATCAGGTCGCTGATGTACAAGACATCACCTACGATCGAAAGAGGAAATCCATCCTGAAGAGAACCACTAATAAGAGGAGGCTTACCCTAGACAGTTCCATCCTCATCACCATAGAGGAGAAATTGATTAGCACGGAGCATGCCAAGATGTTCAATATTACTGGCACAGGGATGGAAATCACAGATGCCACCCTGGATAGAGTAAGGAAATATGAAGAGGAGATGGTTGTCGCCCTAAAGGAGTTGGAGCATCTGCACCATTTGGCGAAATATTGTTAGGACTCCATGCAGGCCACGATGTTCATGAGAAGCAAATTCCAGGATGCCTATAGTATATTCACGAGTGAGTGGCACCTTTTCACTGCAAGGATAGCCAATTTTCAAGAAGATACCCTTATGGCGCTGAAAATGTGCAAAGACATGGAAATATGGTATGAGAAATCCCACCAAGTGGTGGAAATAATTGATTACATCAGCGCGGTTCAAAAGGGTCGAGACGCCGAAGAGCATGACATTCGGGTACTAAGGAACAACAACATCAACCGTATAAGGAAGTCAGTCGAATATTAGGTGAAGATGGTCCAAGAACCTCATCAAGAGATCCAAGAGAAATGGGTCGATTGTGAAAGGAGATGGACCAAGATCAATCGGGCAATGAGAGACATCGGTCTCCTAGAATTTGGCACACCCGAGGACTTTGTTGACTTGCATGACATAGTCAAACTACGTGTAAAACAAGACTCATTGTGGACTACGGAGATAGCAAAGGTGGCGAACATGGTGCCAGGTCAAGTACAACATTTCATGGAGCACCCGATCAAGGCTCGAACAATGTTACAACAATTAAGTGTTCAAGTAGTCAAGTATCGGGCATGGGCAGTGGTGATAAAGGAGATCCTTTTGGCCCTGATGGACCAACACAGATTCCCATATGCCAACACATGTGAGGAAATATTCGTCAAATGGTCAGAGAATGAGAAGATTCATCCACTCAAATGAAACCATTTGATGACTCTTAGAATACTGAGAGTTGAAAGTGCCATGTGGCGATGTTTTGTTTTACTTAGCTTGCAATTTTGATAGTTATTTTTAGTTAGTAATTTGTTATAAATAAGAGGATCTACCTGTTAGAAGAGTTCGATGGTTTTGGCAAATACACTCATTTTTGTAATTGTAAAGAACTATTTCTAAGCTACCTTAATTGAGAAGTCTTGTTTAGGACCAGAGATAAACTTCTGATTTCATCAAAAGCGTGTGTGATTGGATCTAAGGAGGAATTACTTTCGACTTTGTCTCATGAATGGATGATGTAACGAGCAAGGGTTTCTGAATTTGTTGATAAGTTATCCAATTCAATATTTTTATAATTCTTGTCTCTAATGATGTAAAACAAATCATTGTGTTAATGTGTGATTAGTGATTAGAGTTAAGGAAACTATTTTTCTTGCCGTCATTTTATTGCATGTATGTTCTCTTCCTATAATTGTATCTCAGTCAATAATTGGAATACCAACAAGTTGATGTATTAGTATTAGGCTTGTCGTAGGTGTAAGAATCATTGTCTTCATGCTTGAGCATGAGGGTTACCCCGAGCTCAGCCTTCTTCAATAGTTAAGATTTTCTTCTTTGTTACCCAATTGGTTTATACCAACACCTATCTTGTATCAGACCCACCTATAAGAGAAAATACAAAAAGAAAACGTTCAAACTGAAGGAGGATTTTTTTTATGAGAAAATATCTTGCAAAACACTACGTAAAGCCCATCGATTAATAGGCTGGATCGAAATATCTGGAGAACCATTCCACTATCAAATGATGCAGAGTCTAATTGGGCCTCGATGGCGGGTTTGGTTCCTACTGTTGAGTTAAAGGGACTTAGGACCCCTCGAACTCCTCAAACTCTTCCATGGGTGATTATTCCTCATAGGGCTCTTCTCTCCCTCCCTGGTCACTTTATATCTTGGTAAAAGAAAATTTTAATGTATTTTTGTCATACAATGTGCTCCTAACCTCATATAATAGGGAGCATCTGTTATCACCGAAAAGTTGTTCACCTAGACCAAATTAACTAGGTTTATCAAAATATACCACATATATAATATGAGTTCCACTCATTTCACACACTTCATATCATTTTTAACCACTTTGACTTAAATAAACACATCATAAAGTTATAAAACCCCTTTTTTGACCATTTCCACTTGGAATTATCCAAAAATAAATTTAAATTAAAGTGGCTATGCATAAACCCTACAAGTAATTGTTAAATTTGATATGGTTAAATAATCCTTTTTATTGCTTATAAATACCAAGAGGTCACTCAATTTCCATGAGATTACCCATCAAAAGTAAGTAAATGCTGTCAGATTTGCACTAGACTTCAAGAGCCCTATTTTCTTGATGAAATTTCTAACAAAAACCATAGTTACTTATAGTCGCAAGAAGAGGAGATCAACCACACACACTTAGGAAGACAAAGAACCCACCCAATAATGAGGTCAAGGAGCCACTTTCTCCAAGGATTTTCTCAAGTAGGAATTTAAGAACCATCAGAGGTGGTAATGTTAGAAGAAACTTTAAAAAACATATGGATTTGTTTCTTATTGAAGGAGGGGCATGGTCTTATGACAATGATACTAATGGAGATAAATACATGCCATTTGGATACAAGAATTATGTGAAAAATTGGGAAGCAAAACCACTTTCTGAGTTGGACACCAATTTTGTCAAATCTAGATCACAATAACATATCAAACACATACATCGTGCACACATCAAAACAACATGATTTATCCTGAAAAGCCTTTACTAGGAAAACTAATACCCAATATATATATCTTTATTGACCTTATACAAGTTGGACAAACACCATACCGTTTGAGACATCTTACAATGGAGTTCTTCAAGCCTTTAAATAGTCTTCATCACATATAATCCGATGGGAAAATCCCATGGGTTACCCAATACCATGGGCCCATAAAACACCAATGGTAAACCAATCATTGACCGTATCAAGATTATCTTGTATACTCTATGACCAAGTTAATATTATCCCAATATACCCCCATTTAAACTTGACTTGAGATATTCACCTACCCCCTCAAAGTTTGTTTATTGGGTTTCGAGAATACAACATGCCCCACTCTATCACTTAATTAGATGTTTATATTTTACACCGATGAACTTTGAAACCAGGGGTGCGCATGCCTAAATAGGTCTTACAACCATATGCCCATTTTACATGTGATAAAAATCCAACTCCATAAAAATGATTACAATTGTTCCTGAGAAAACGATGCTTAAATAATTTACCCGCTTTGTTTTCCACATTCCTCTATGATATTTTATTGGTGAATCAACAAGAGGCAATGAAAACGATTAGGGTTTGCTTATGTGACCTAGGTTTAGACAATGGTGGCTGACCATGACTTCACTCCAGTGCTTTACTTCCTCTCTAGCCTCTACCATCTCACAACTAGACACCGACGGTTTTGTTTCCTTCCTATATGGACCTTGATCTCTCCAGGTTGTCTAGATCTATAGCTCGACCTCTGTTAATTTTTTGGGCTATGCTAGAAAGTAGACATTGATTCATGTCTCTTCATTACTGATTTTATTAGGTGCATATATCAACTCGTGGATTTGAAATGAAATGAGAAGGTGTTGTAAGGGAATTGTTGGAAGAATAATAACTAGATCATATCCCTTACTTGGTTGAGGCTTGGAAAGGATGCAGTGGAGTTGATCAATGAAGGGGATGCCTAGATTTTGCTTGATAGGGTAGTGGAGTGTTTTCCATTTCATGTTGTGTTTTTGCTTGTGTTGACAATACTTGAGACTTATTTTCATTGCACAAAGTTAGTAAAGGCTTGGGTGAGCATCAATTGGTGTTTATATATTTCTTGGGAGCACAAATTGAATTGAAGTCACCATTAATGGGCTTATGAACCATTGTGAATGGCACATGGAAATGGAGCATTGGTGGAAGCACACAGAGGATAGCATATAAAGAAGTACTTGATTAAGGATGCTTGCATTCACTATATTTGGAGGAGAGAGGAGTTCGGGAAATAAGCATTTAAATGCTTTAAGCATCATTTGTTCGGACATAGTTGTAATCATTTTTATGGAGTTGATTTTTATCACATGTAAAACGTGCATATGGCTATAAGACCTATTTAGGCATGCACACCCTTGGTTTGAAATTTGATTGGTTTAAAGTATAGATGTAGACTTAGGTGATAAAAGGGGGGAATGTTGTATTCTCGAAACTCGGTAAATAAAATTTGAGGGGGGTGGGTAAATATCCCAATTCAAGTTTAAAGGGGGGAATGTTGGGTAAATATTGACTCAGTCATAGAGTAGATAAGATAACCTTGATATGGTCAATGATGGGTTTATCGTTGGTGGTTTATGGGCCCATGGTATTTTCCCATGGGATTAAATGTGATGAAGCATATTTAAAGGCTTGAAGAATTCCATTGTAAGATGCCTCAAGCAGCCTANATATATTCGCTATGTTATTGTGCTCTATATTTAACAAAATTGGTGTTCGACTCAGGAAGTGGGTTTGCTTCCCAATTTTTCACATAATGCTTGTATCCCAATGGACGTAATAAATCCATTGTAATATGCCTCAACCGACCTAGTGTTTGGCCAGTTTGGATAACGTCAACAAAGATATATATCTTGAGTGTTTGTTTTCCTGGTAAAGAGTTTCTAGGACAAATCGTGGTGTTTTATTTTGTGCATGATGTATGTTTTCATTATGTTATTGAGCTCTAGATTTAACATGTGGTATTAGAGCACACTAACATAGCGAACACATAAATCANATATATATATATATATATATATATATATATATATCTTTATTGTTTGTTTTCTCGAGAAAGGGTTTCCAGGATAAATTATGGTGTTTTATTTCATGCACGATGTATATATTCGCTATGTTATTGTGCTCTATATTTAAAAAAATTGGTGTTCGACTCAGGAAGTGGGTTTGCTTCCCAATTTTTCACATAATGCTTGTATCCCAATGGACGTAATAAATCCATTGTAATATGCCTCAACCGACCTAGTGTTTGGCCAGTTTGGATAACGTCAACAAAGATATATATCTTGAGTGTTTGTTTTCCCGGTAAAGAGTTTCTAGGACAAATCGTGGTGTTTTATTTTGTGCATGATGTATGTTTTCATTATGTTATTGAGCTCTAGATTTAACATGTGGTATTAGAGCACACTAACATAGCGAACACATAAATCACGCACACAATAAAATACCATGATTTGTCCTAGAAACCCTTTACCGGGAAAACCTACACTCAATATATATATCTTTATTGGCCTTATCTAAGCTCTCCAAACACTAGGCCGCTTCAGGCATCTTACGAAAGAGTTATTCAAGCCTTTAAATAGGATTCATAACATATAATCCCATTGGAAAATACCATGTGCCCATAAACCACCAACCGTAAACCCATCATTGACCATATCAAGGTTATCTTATCTACTCTATGACCGAGTCAAGACTAACCCAACAAATTTTTGTATCGATGGGAGACCATATTGAATTTGCATCATCTATTTTACATGGGTTGGGGATATTTTCTATGGATGATGTAAAAGTTCCATATAACAACGCAACTAAACTTATGGACCATGTTGGTCGAACATACAATTTTAAATGTTGGATATGGCTAACCAAGTACTATCAAGCATGAAAAGATATGGAATTTGTGTGATTTGTAACAAAATTAAAGAAAACAATCAAAATAAAGGACAATCTATATATATTCATGGAAGGCCAAAAGCTTTAGGAAATGTTGTAGGGTTTATAAATAGTTCATGTCTTGAAGGCACAAAAGAGCTACCCAATTGTGTGTTTGAGGGGCATGGTAGAAATAAAGTTGTGGTTTGTGTAATAAAACCAATAGTTGCGGGGAAGGATTGACTAATCGATTGCAATTTGAGTAGAATTAACAAAATGAGTAATTGTGCTTTACAACTTATAGTCATTATTTATTGATTGTGCTTGAATATGATTTGTAATATATATTTTTTATCTTATGCATATTTTATCTTATTAACATACCCTCACTCTATATGTTACATATTGAAAATTCTCTATTTTGTATTGAGTAATATTTGCAAAACTGGTTTTTATTACAAATTATAAGAAAAGACAAAAATTTGTCAAGCCATCATGAATGAATTCCTCCTGAATTCCTATTACACAGATTGTCCTCCTTTTGATCTTTATGTTGATTCATCCCATATTCTCACTACTATCATCAACCATGGCCAATTTGATCAAAAGATCAATATAATTGTAAACATGCTATTGGATAACCCATGCATCAATACCTTCATCATTGCCAGATCTATAAAGTTCACCAATGAAATTCTTACTTTCCTCCTTAACACCTACTTTCCTATCTCCAACTGGAAGAGCATGCTCAAAATATAAATGTTTGTGGCTAAGTGGACTATAGTTTCCCTATGGATTATTTCAACTTCACCATTTAGCCTAAAGAAATAGCTCAATCATCAACTACCATCAATTTTGAATATGCACATGTTTGAACCTATGCAAGATTACGAAGAATCACAACCACTAGGGTGCACCTATGGAGAAGATGATTGTATATGTTTTAATGGTGATGTTTAGGAATATAATAAAGTTTTTCTTTATGCCTTGCATGTAATAAAAAAAATAGGTAATTACATCTTATGCATATTATATATCTTTTATATTAGTTATATGTGATACATCTTTTATCTAATTAACACATTGGTGTTTATGTTGCAAGTTGATAGTGGGAAAAATATTGATACAAGGTAGGCAATCTAATATAACTTTTATATGCTTTTTTATTGATGTTATAATCCATCTTAACTTTTGGTTGTTTGTAGGCTTCCACACTACCTCACGATGGTCACAATGATGACTTCTCTAATGATCCCGACCCTTTGAGGTCTATTAGAAAACAAGTAAGAAATTAGGCATAAGAACTTACAAGTTTGATGAGCAATAATTCTCAAGAAATCATGAATTAACAAGAATACTTGATTACCTTGAGGTAGTGGTCAAACGTGTGGTTGCACCCAAAGATACTATATTAAATGATATCGTGACCCATGCACACATAAGTGGATCAAATCCCACCCCCATGTCCTTCAAATTTTTAGTCCCCGAGGTGTAGGACAGTCAGTGACAGAGTGTGTTGTTAAGCCACTCTATGTTGTTAAATTCACCGATTCGAAGCTTGCGGGGACAAAAAATCCAACCATGTTAAGGGTTGGTGTGGCTCAGGCCGGGTGCGATCCCCGGGTGATTTTGACGGCTTAGATGCCCTTGAGTCGTGGTTTCTCAAGCCACAGCCAGTAGGTCCAGACAAATTAACAAACAAACAAAAAACAAGAATACTTGATTACAAAAATCAATCAGTA
Organism: Picea sitchensis; assembly: GCA_010110895.2. Taxonomy (NCBI): domain Eukaryota; kingdom Viridiplantae; phylum Streptophyta; class Pinopsida; order Pinales; family Pinaceae; genus Picea; species Picea sitchensis. The sequence goes on along the minus strand of SNQJ01S0007030.1, from coordinate 63,268 downwards.
CAATGTAAGAAATTTTGAAATTTTATCCAATCAATTGCTTTGATGTGTATAATTTCTTAATTTTGACGAATTATAGTACTTGACATAAAAAAATTATTTTATAGATGTTCTTGAGATTAGATGATATGGACATTGGGAGTACCACACCTTCATATGTTGTTGGTGCTTCTAATGACACTGTTTCAATACTCCACCTGCTACTGGTGCTTCTACTCCTACTCCTATTGTAGCTAGTACCCCTACTCCTACACCTATCATTGATGCCTCATCTACTACTACACCTAGTATTGTTGGTGCCTAGACTCTCGGTACTTTTGATACCCCTACTTCATTTGTTGATCTGACTCCCTTGTTGGCCATAATTGTCAAGAGCACTAGGGAATTACCTATTTATTTACATGTGGATAAAGAACTAGTCTTGTTGAAGGGATTGGAAATTCAGAGTAATTACTTATCCATCAGGTTATTATGATTTTATATAAATAAATATTTTTATGTTGATATTATAAGTCTAATCATAATATATGATAGCAATGGTAGTGAATAACTTGTTTTTATCAACATTTGCACAAGAAAGTGTACGGTATTTTCACACCAACAATAAGAATTGGCTATAAATACCAAATCCAAAGTTTAAAAAAGGTGTTGTTGAAATACATGGTCGAACTCATCAGTGTAGAATAAAGAATTCTCAAACTCAAGAGAAACTCAAGGTAGTAACATAACTACCACATCACGAGCCAATTAATGAGTTTGACCCTTAAATAGTTAATAATTAGGTTTTCTTTGAATTCTTCTCTCTCTCTCTCTCTCTCTCTCTCTCTCTCTCTCTCTCTCTCTCTCTCTTTATATATATATATATATGTATAAAACAAATCAAGTGGCAATCAATATATATATATATATATATATATATAAACAAATCAAATGGCAATCAATATTTGTGGCTTCTATTGAAAGTCTAAGGAGTGGTGTTCAATCACGATCTTTGCAATTGATTATAAATGAAGATAAAATCATGTTGGTTGGATAGACCAATACAATAAGCTTCCAATGGTTATTTTGTCAATCTTGTCTGTTGAATATTGTCTTTTCCTTTGGCAATATTGCATATTATATTGTATGACACATTTAGTATAAACATAAGTAAATATAATCATCAATGTAGATTGTAGTGCAAGCTTCAATGACATATAAACAATTTTAGTTGTATTCTATTTGTTTCTCAATCTTGTTTTCCATGGATTTTGCAAGTCTGTCTCATGTAGCTTATTATCAACAAGAATGGGGTGTTCTTGTCCACATAACCATTTCACTGGAGAACTTGGTTTTCATAAATTGAACGCCAAGTAGGTGCCAATGCCATTTATCAAATATCAACTCATTGCTATCTAGGATTTATTGATGGATTGACATCCTTTTTTTCAATGAACGATGTAGATATGATCACTGAGATGATGAATTTCAAGCCATATTCTCTGAGGAATTCTAGACATCTACATCCTCAACTAGTAAGTAAGTTGAGGCTAGGTGAATATATCCTTCAAGTTATTATGGTTGTATGTAATCTAAATCTCTTTTTGAGAAAATGCATCTTTGTTTTTATAACGCAAGAGTTTCCTTTGTTGTTAAGTATCATTAATGAATACCAATCATGCTTGGTAGTTAAGTTAAGTTAGCATAGACATTGTTTGACATATTTTCTTGTTTTCTTTCATGTAGATTTTAATGCATAACCAATGTCACTAGCGATGGTGTATTGTCTTTATTTGTTCACACACTATTATGTTGATGATAGGGATGTTAACGATCTCTTTATGTGACAATGTAGAACATCATAACTTGTTAATAGTTAGGGATTTGAGATGAAAGTAATGAATGAAGTAGAATCTAAAAAGCGGAACAACATAAGTTGGCTACAATTTATTCATTGTAGTAGGCCTCTCAACTTTTTGAATTAGAGGAATGAAGGTGGACATTAGAACTTGTTTAGATGTTCTTGACTCTTCCATTGTTTTTAACATAGTTAGTGTGGAGTTGGAGGCTTACTCTGTCACATGCCTTAGACATGTCTAACTTAATAGACATTCCTTTCTACTTTTAACTTTTTAAAGTGTATATGGTTTATCACCAGTCCCACAAAATTTTACTTGCCACACCATTTTATATGTCATTTTAAAAGAATTACAAATTATAGTTATTGTGTAAAAGTTGTCCATCGAAGAAGGCCCCTCAACTTTTAGTATTAGATCAATGAAGGTGGTCATTATAACTTGTTTGGTTGTTCTTTATTCTTCCATTACTTTTATCAAACTTTTTTTTTCTTGGAATAAGTGGAAGATGGAAGCTTACTCTATCATTGATCTATAAACTGTCGTGGATATTCCACTGGAACAGTTCGTCACAATAGATCTAACAAAATATTGAAATATTTACTATGAAGTTTAATTTTCCTTCAGATATTTTATTATTTAATTACTATTTTTTCCGCTTAAAAGGTATGAAATAGACGAAATGCGAAAAATAGAGAACATAAATAAATACACACACCATCCACAAATAAACACAAGATATGACTTGGGAAACCCAAAATGAGAGAAAACCCAGCTAGAAGGTGAGACTGCTCTGCTCTCTTTTCTTCAAATGCAAGTACAAAGAAAGAGGCACTCTCTCTCGAGTTTCCTTTCACAAAATACCACTCTCAATTGTTATTCTTAGCCATGGAACAAAATACAATAACATAGAATGGAACCCCTTCTCCTCCTAGCAACTTCGTATTTAACACGACCTGATACTTGTCTAGGGTTAGGGAATTGACTTCCTCAACCCTCAATTAGTGATCACGTTTGGACCTTCTAAAATGTGATTATAAAATCCACTACATGGCTAGCCCCACACATTTAAGTAATGGAGGTTGACATGGCATCCACTCACACCATGGTAATCAATATGGTAGGTCAACTTGCGAGAGGCATACAATTTTCATACAAACTTCGATTGGGGTGATTCTTACATAGTTGGAAAGGTATCAATGTGTAGAATATAGAAGGAAGCTAGATAGGAAGGTTTGAACCATAAAAAAAGTGTCGTTTCATGCCTCAAAATAGCTCCAAAATATTTTAGATGTTTTTTTTGGACCTAATTTTCTAAATTTGGACTAGTTGCTAAAATGGCTATACAAGTTGATTCCTCCAATTTTTTTCACCCATAAAGCATCGAGATAGATGGAAAATAATATAATGATCCAATCGAGATAATACCTCCCCATTTAGGGAGTCTTTTGGTCCCCAAAATATTTTATAAATGAGGTGAGGAAAGTTTTCCTCTACCTTCTCCTTGGAGTACCATTTTCCTTTGCTTGGAATTTGTCCTTTCAACCCAATCTACCAAAGGTAATGTTTCCCCTGTCTTATAGTTCTGGACCTCTTCTGCAAAATTGTTTCCTCTACCAACTTTTAGTAAGGATCCAGTGCTAATTCCTCTATGGAAGGTAGGACCTTCTCCTCCTCCCAATCCAACATGGAAGGCTCATAGAGTTTGAGACTATTCACATTCACTACTGAGTAAATGTGCATGTATGGGGGTAGACTGAGTCTGTAGGCGTTATCTCCCACCTTTTACAATACCTCAAAAGGAAAATACCGTAGAGCCTTGATATTCTTACCCAGAACCTGTGGTCTTTCCTTATTCAGTTGTAACCATACTCTGTCTCCCACTCTAAATGTTCTCTTTGTTTTGTGCTGGCCATGTCTAGCCTTGTACTATTCCCGTGACTTCTTCAACATCTCATGTACTTGTAAATGGATTTTCCTGATCTTCTCAACAATTTTTTTTTATTTTAATGCATCTCTTGTGTGGTCCTACCTCACTCCTCCTTGTGTCCATATACAACATCTAAGGGTGAAGGTGGAAAATATCCAAATCAAGTTTAAAAAGGTGACTTACCAGTAGAAGTGTGAACTACTATGTTGTAAGAGTGTTGTATATAGATCAAATTTTCATCCCAGGTCTTCGAATGCTTCTGATTATAACCCCTCAAAAGCTGCACCAAATTCCTATTGACTACTTCCATATGCCCATTTTTCTGTGGATGGAATGATGTAGACCTCTTGAGCTTAGTGTCCATCTTCTCCCACAATGTAGTCCATAAGGCACTTAGAAATCTAGTGTCCCTATCTGAGATGATGCTCCTTGGTATCCCAAAGTGCACCTAGACCTGTTCAAGGAACAAGTTTGTTTCTTCTTATCCCTTGATGGTATTTTGATAAGGCATGATAATGCACATTTTGTTGAACCTGTGAAATACCACAAATAAATAGTCGTGTCACTTCCAGGTGGTTGTTAAACCACCCACAAAATCCATGGAAATTATTTCCCAAGGTCTAGTGGGTATCGATAAATGATGGTGCAAACCTTGCTTCCTGTTACTGGGCTTGTTAGCACAACAAAGTATACATCCTCTAATATACCATGATACATCTTCTTTCATTTTGGGCTAGTGCACATACCTTTGTAACTTGGAAACTATATTCCCAATAGAAAAATGTCATGCAACCTTGGAGGTGTGAGGCTCTCTGATAAATTACAATTGTTCACCTTTAGGAACACAATGCTTGTCGAGATTGTAGAGTAGACCATTCTGGAAATGATATTCAACCTTGTTGTCACCTTCTTTATATATGAATTTGGCCTTGTATTTGTTGAAATACCTCCTTGAAGTCCTCAACTTCTATGTATGCCTCTTTGTATGCATCATGGGTAAAAGGCTCCATGTGCATTAAAGTTCCCAAAGCTATAATATTGGATGTCAGTGACTATGAAAGCATGTTTGCCAACTTATTTGTGCTACCCTTCTTATACTTTATGACCAAATGAAACTAATGTAAGAACCCCATCCATTTGTAGTGCCTATTTTGTTGTAACTTACTCTGGGCCTACAAATACTAGAGTGACTGGTGATCTATTTATATGATGGTCTCCTTGCCCATCGGATAATGCTTCAACTTTTTGACGACATGTACCAAGGCATAGATCTCCTTGTTGTAGGTAGTGTAGTTAAGGACTGCCCCATGAAAAACTTCAGAATGATAGCAGATAGGCCTTCTTCCTTACATCAAGACTGCTCCCATGGCATACCCACTTACATCTATCTCCACTTCGAAGGGCTTCTACAAGTTTGGTAGTGCAAGCATTGGTGCTTGAATGATCTTTATTTTTAGCTCATCAAAGGCCTTCTACTAATCCTTCCTGATTAGGGGATCAAATTTTGCTCAAAAATTCAAAGTGCTTGGAATTGCTTCAAAACGAACGAGAGCGTAGGCCTCATCATTGCAAACCCAACGCAACTTGTTTCATCTCAAACGGACGTCGGGAGCGAGAGATATTGCAATCTATTCATAAAATCAAACAGGCAAAAACATGATGCTGACTGTATAGTTCGTACAGGATGACGTGGCAGAGTCGTACGACCGTACATGTGGTGATGTGGTAGTTATTTATTGGATGACAGGTGGTCGAATGGGAAGTTGACATGTGGCACTATTTGGGCAAGTGATTGGGTGCCATGGGGCCCAATCATGGGCTGCCATGTTGTACCCCGGTATTTGTTATTGTTGTGTTTGTTAAAATATATTGGAGTCTGTGGGGTTCGATCCCCGGACCTCCCCACGTCATAATACTTCAACAACTCCGACCAACCAATGGGCTATTGTTTATGCCTTGATATATATGCGCTCTGGATTATATTTAAAGTCAAATGTTTGAGTGGTTTAGGGCCGTGACCGGGCCGGGGCTTAGCCCCAACCCTTGGTCGCGCGCTTTCACATATGTGACCATGGTTGTATATATATATGGTATGGGCACGTTTCATATATAGTTCAAATGGTTGTGTAACCAAATAAATCCCGCCAAGTGTCATTTTATTATTTGATGTGGGACGGAGCCCCATTTTAAAACGCGCGGTCCTATGGACTCATATGCCCCACGGCTTGAAGGTTGGGGGTTTTAGTTCCGTTAACGGTTCGACAGTTTGCACCGTTTTATGGTTGTGCGCGTGTGCTAGGTTTGCACGCTTTAAATTGCGTGTGTGCCAGGTTCATTTGACAAGGGTGCGTTTTGTAGATGCAGACACAACAAGCTTGAAGGGGGGACTTCCAGGAGGCCTAACTTCTTCGTTTTTCGACCGATTGAGGTGCCGAAAAAGCCCAGCTAGGGGTTTTTGGATGCTCTGAAGCCATTGGAGCAGTCGGTTGGTCATTTTGAGCATTATAAGGCATGTTTTTGAGCAATTTGAGCAATTAATAATAATGATCCATTGGAAGCTGGACCAGAAGATGTAGCCCACGAGAGGGGTGAACTCCTTTATCAATTGTTGTGTTTATGTGCTTATGTTCATTGATTATGTTGTTGTTTATGTGTATTTTGCATAAGTAATCCCTTAAATTATGTGTTGCAAAATTGATCCATTTGCTTTAAACACATAACATTTACATTGCAATAATTTCAAGTATTTCAAGTCTTCTTCATTTTTAGATCACTTCCCCCACTAGAAACTCTTACTGCCCATTGCTATTGCATGGAGTAGTGAAACTACTGTTGGAAACAACGATATGGACCACAAGTATTGTACTTCCCCAACAAAGCTCCTAAATTCTATGCAATTTGTATGAACTAGACATTTCACAATGGACTCCATATTGGCGAGATCTATCTTGAGCTCACCTTCAACGATCACATACCCCAGATAGACCAAATATTGTTGAGAAAATTCACACTTCTTGAGATTGGCTAGCAACTCGTGCTTTTTCAGTGTCTCTATCACCTGCATAAGATGTGAGATTTGCTCCTCCTAGGTAGCACTATAAAGCAATATATCATCCAAATATACAGTAATAAATGAATCTAGATAAGGGTGTAAAACATATTTCATTAGTCTCATACATGTATTTAGTGTGTTGCATAAACTGAATGACATAACAAACCACTCATACAAACCTTGCCTTGTCTTGAAGGAATTATTCCAAGTATCTTCTTCTTTGACTCATACCCGGTGATATCCCGATTTCAAATCCAACTAAGTGAAGTAATTGGCATGCTACAACTGGTCCATAATATCATCGATCCTGGGAAAAGGGTGTTGATTATTCAGTGTAATATTTTTCAATGCCTTGTAATAAATACACATTCTCTAAGTCCCATCCTTCTTGGGAAAAATTATGATGGGTGACCCACAAGGTGAGGTACTTGGTCGAATCACACTCTACTCCAACAATTGTTGCAACTGCTTCTTTACTTCATTTGCTTCCAAAACAGGCTGTCTATATATCCCAATATTCTGTAAGGGGGAGTCTGGAAATAATTGGATTTTGTGCTCCAGTTCCCTCTTAGGTGGTATCCCTTTAGGTTCTCAGAACACTCACTTGTATGCCTTTAACAACTCCTCCAATTCATTTTTCTGCTCAGTACATTATTCCAGATATGTATTTACTATTAATGACTCTTCACTAGACTGATTTTCCCTTAGGAAAAGTAAAACACTTTTATTTCTAGAACTAATCAATTTCTTAGCTTGATTGGCATTTACCAATGAAATGTTTTTATTTTCTCTTTTGCATGTTAATGATGAAGGATTTCTCGTCCTTCATGAGGTAGTACTGGTTGGAAATTCACATGAATATATCATCCCTCATATAAATGTAGGGGATTCTAAACACTACTTTTCTTACATCAATGGTACTATGTCCAATTCTACTTCATCTATAAAATTAGCACTTACAAGAAATTTAATCTTGCACTGCTTTGTTACATTTATCTCCGCATCCTTGTTTACCCAACCCAGTGGATAGGGGATAAGATGATAATGAAACTACAATCCAAGCTTACTGACTAGGTCTGCTAGTATGATATTATCTTGTGAACTAGAGTCAAACATATCATATATATTGGTTTTCTTGACCTGAATCTTGATGTGGAAGAGCTTGGTCATCTCCTATTCCAGGGGATAAAAAATAGCTCAAAAATCAAAGTGTTAAAAAATGATCGAAAATGGTGATCCAGGTGGATATCGGTGGCCACCCACCTTTTCCAACTGGCTCAAAACAGTTTTTTGGCAATTTTGGTAATTTACTATTTTTAGCAGTTTTTAACTTCTGGGGCATTTTGAGGGCCTAAATGAGGTTTTCCAGGATTGAGATTCTCAATGAAATACTAAGCCTCTAATTGAGCCCCCAAAATGAATCTACTCGACGATACCTTTCCAATGAGCTATCATGCACCCCAAACAGAGATCGTATGCAAAATTTACGACTCCGGGAAGTTGATGTACTAACTTACCCAAATGGGGCCCACATGAATTTTGGCACTTCATCTCCTAGGGTTAGGTTTTTTGGATGTATAGGGTTTATGGAATTCCAGTTTATTGTAAAAAAGGCCTTCAGATCCTCATTGTAATCATCTTCTTGCGAATGAGCACAACCATCACATCTCTTCTTAGAGATAAGTCGCCACCATTCCAACAAGCTTGTTTTCCATTGCATTTTACAGTTTCAGCTTATTTCCTTATTGAATAGAAAACCAGTTTTATTGTATCTCTGTTATTCTGTGTTAAGCATCTTTTAATAATCTGTATTCATTTCGTTCGTGTCATAAAATCTGGATCAGTGGTATCATAGAGGTCTGCTTCTTGTCGTCTTAATGCATGCCCCCAACGAGGTCAGGGTACAAAGAATAGGGTCTCGAGCTTGTTTCTCTTGAGGACAAAAGATCTCGCACACCCAAGCGATCTCTCATGGCAGGAGAAAACAAAGATGACAGGACATGAGATCCTTTCAAAATGGTTCTTGAGGAAGCCCTCACGCAACAAAGGAACAAGATGATGGATAGTTTCGCGCAAATCCTTCGGCAACTACCAACAGGCGACACATCTTCCTCAAGCGGAGGTGTCGCCCCCTTCAAGGTACAAATAAACTTCGATATTCCTATATTTGAAGGTCAATTAGATGCAGATATTGTAGACACGTGGTTGAATCTACTAGAAGGGTATTTTTCTGTCCATAACTTTTCGAATAGAGAAAAGATTACTTTTTCGCTCCTCAAAGTCATTCCCCATGTCAAAGATTGGTGGGAAACTTTCTGTGAGAAAAAGGAAGCAAAGGAACCCTCATTATTTACAATCATGGCCACCAAGGAATCCTTCAATGATGCTATTAAGGAACAATACTACCCTATCGAAAGTTATGACGACTTGTATACCAAATGGACCACAATGCCGCAAGAAAGGGACCAAGCAGTGCCAGAGTTCACAAATATCTTCCATACCTTACGCACCAAGCTAGGTATCAAATATTCAGAGCGACATCTGGTGCTCTGCATAGATACATACATATTGAAATGGAATTTCTGGACATCTCGTCCTTGGGCATGACCTACCGATATGCCGTCAAAATCGAGCAGAAGCTCAAACAAAAGACACGACAATTTGGGCCTGGGAACCCCTCACAGCAAAAGCCAGGAAAGGGAGGCCCCAACCCACATAACAAAGGACAGAGAAAATATGGATAGTATCAAGAGAACCAATCCAAGCCAAAAGCAAATAAGGACACTAAAAAGACAAATAAATATACCGGAAAGTGATGTGACTTCCATAAGAGCCCTTGGCATAACACTGCTGATTGTCGCTCAAAGCAGTCGCTGGTGGTCGAAGTGAAAGCCTCTAAATCAGATGCGAGTTCTGACTCTGAGTCAGAACCAGAAAGGGGAAGACAGATCATCGACATGGAACTCAGTGCCACCGTTTCTACCACCATGCTCCAGCCTGGTTAACCAGACGAGCCAGAAGAAGGTGAGCGCCTCTTACATTCACAGATGTGGGTGAAAGGCACCCTGATCTACTTCATCATTGATAGCGATATCTAGAAGAACCTCATCTAAGCAGAGGTCTTCAAGCAACTGGCCCTGTTGACAATGCCACACCCACAACCCTATACCATTGGATGGTTCCACCAAGGAAGCGATCTCCGCGTCTGCCAACAGTGTCGATTGTTGTATGACATCAAGCCCTTCAAAGATGAGGTATTGTGTGATGTTGTTGCTCTCGAAGTTTGTAATGTTCTATTGGGCCAACCTTATTTATGAAAATGTCATGTCATATATGAGTCTAGGCCTCGTAGTGTTATTATTACTTTGAACAGGAAATTGTACAGGATACCCGAGGCAGTCCCTCCTAGTGTTATTTCCTTGATCTTTGTCGAGCAATGCAGGAAGGTCATCTCTCAGACTGGGAAATTTGTCTTCTCGGTGATTTGCTCTCAGAATGAGCGAAATATCACAACCACATCTAGGGCCTCCACAATCGATCTCTCCACACAACATAAGCATGTGGAAAAGGTCATGGAAGCATACTCAGATATCTTCTCTTCTCCTACCGGGGTACCTCTGCACTGTCAGGTCAATCATCCCATCGATCTCACCCCAGGTGCACCGCTACCCAATGGGCTAGTATACCACCACTCTCTGTTAGAAAATGAGGAGATCAAGAGGCAGATATAAGAACTACTCCACAAGGGGCACACCTTTCCTAGCTCATTGCCTTGTGGGAGCCCAATCATGTTGGTGCAGAAGAAAGATGGGACCTGGCGACTCTGCATTGATTACCAGGCCCTGAATAAAATCACAGTCTGAAACCGGTACTTGATTCCCTGAATCGACGACCTCCTTGATCAACTCACGGGGGCCAAATACTTCCGTAAGATTGATCTGAAGTTTGGATACCACCAGGTCCCAATAGAATGGACAAATGTATGGAAGATCGCCTTCAAGTCAAAAGAAGGTCTTTTTGAATGGTTGGTCATGCCCTTTGGTTTGATTAACGCTCCACCGACTTTTATGAGGATGATGGATGATATCCTATGACCTTTCACCAATACTTTTGTGGTGGTGTATTTCGATGACATCCTCATATACAATAAGACTTGGGMAGAACACTTGCAACATATTCAGTAGGTTCTGCACACCCTCCAACAACACAAACTATATGAAAACTTAGAAAAATKCTCATTCAACATGGACATGGTCCATTACTTAGGCTACATCGCTGATCAACATGGTTTTCATTTGGATCCAGCCAAGATCCAGGTCACCCGTGACTACCCATCCCCAACCACACTCACTGAACTTTAGAGCTTCTTGGGCCTCACCAATTTCTATCGTAGGTTCGTGTTGGGATTCTCTCATATTGCATTGGCCCTCAGCCAAGTAACCAAGGGTGGGGGTAAGGAAAAATTTGTGTGGGGCCTATCCCAACAACAAGCCTTTGAGGACTTGAAGAATCATTTGTGCTCATCCCCAGTACTTTTATTATCAGACCTACAACATCCCTTTGAGATTGAGACAGATGCTTCAAACTATGTTGTGGGCATCATTCTCACTCAACACGACCACCTCGTGGAATATCATAGTGAGACACTATCAGATGTTGTATGTAAGTACCCTACTTATGACAAAGAAATGTACTCCATTATGAAAGCCTACCGCCACTGGAGACATTACATTCTTGGGAAGGAGGCAGTCATCCACACTGATCACAAGCCACTACAGTTCATGCAGACCCAAGGAAAATTGTAGAATGACTGCCATCAGAAGTGGTCCACATACTTACAACAATTCCACCTCAACATCAAGTATAAAACATGAAGTACCAACCGAGTTGTTGATTTCCTACACCACCTGCGCTATTGCCAAACCGACCACAAAGAAACAAGGCCTGTACACCCCTCTGCCTACTTTTGACAGGTCGTGGGAATCCATCTCAATGGACTACATGTCGGGCCTCCCATCCCCCAAGAGGGGAAATGACTGTGTTTTTGTGGTTGTTGATCGCTTTTCCAAGATGGTGATTCTAGCCGCTTGCAAGAAGAACATCATAGCAGAAGCCACTACCAAGATATTCTTTGAATGAGTATGGGTACATTTTGGGATCCCACAAACCATTATTTCAGACCATGATAGTCCGTTCCTCAACACATTTTGGTTGAGACTCTGGTCACTACTGGATACCAAGCTCACCAAATCCACTGCCTTCCACCCCCAGACAGATGGCCAAACTGAGGTCATCAATCGGATGATCGTACATATCCTGTGCATGTACAATTCAAAACACCCTCGCACATGGGATGGGAGTCTTCCCTATGTACAACATAGCTACAATCGAGCCCTATATATCTCAATTGGCCATAGCCCCTTTCATGTGGGGTTGGGATTCCAACCATTGGGCCCCATGGATGTTGCACTACCCCTGGAACCCACCTTGGATGAATCGTCCCCTGATCCACCAGAAGATGAAAAATCCACCCGGTTCATTGAGCGGATCCAACACATCCACCAACAGGTTCATGATATTTTACATAAGTCTAATTCCAAGTACAAGCATCACCATGATCAACATCGGGTGCCACATAAGTTTCAGGTGGGAGACAAAGTTTGGTTGCACTTGCAGAAAGAACACCTTACAAGGCCCCATCGAAATCTTCACCCACTCCGTTATGGGTCATACACCATCACCAAGGCTGTGGGTGATAATGCTATTCAGCTCAACATTCCCCCTTTCCTTGGCCTGCACCCAGTCTTCAACGTGGCTTTCCTTCGACCATATTTCCCACCATTATTAAACACGTCGGAGATAACATAATAGTTGACACCAATAGAGATCAACCCTAAATACATGCAACAAGAATCCAGTGATTAGATTGTGGACACACAGATCAAGGGAAATCGACAACAAAGGATCCAACTTTATCGAGTCGTCAAAGCAGGGCAACTCCTACACCAAGGCAAGTGGCTCACTTAGGGCCAAATTCAACATAAATTTCCTCATTTGATGGGGGAAATAAACACATGGAGACCATTTATTCCTAAGGAGGGAGGATTGATCAAGGTGTATATCGGTGGCCACCCACCTTTTCCAACTGACTCAAAATATTTTTCTGGCAATTTCGGTAATTTACTATTTTTAGCAGTTTTTAACTTCTGGGGCCATTTTGAGGGCCTAAATGAAGGTTTTTTGGGATTGGGATTTTCAATGATAGATGAATACTCTCATTGAGCCCCCAAAATGAATATCCTTGAAGATACCTTTCCAACAAGCTATTGTTCTCCCCAAACAAATATTGTATGCAAAAGTTACAACCCCGAGAAGTTGATGTACAAACTTACCCAAACGGGGCCCACATGACTTTTGGGGCTTCATCTCCCAGGGTTAGGTTTTTTGGATGTCTAGAGTTTATGACATTCCAGTTTATTGTAAAAAAGGCCTTTAGATCCTCATTGTAATCATCTTCTTATGAATGAGCGCATCTGTCACATCTCTTCTCAGAGATAAGCCGCCACCATTCCAACAAGCTTGTTTTCCGCTGCATTTTACAGTTTCAGCTTATTTTCTTATTGAATAGAAAACCAGTTTTACTGTATCTCTATTATTTTGTGTTAAGCATCTTTTAATAATCTGTATTCATTTCATTTTGCTCATAAAAATCTGTATCAAATGGTACCATTGCGTAGATCGCGTCCTCATGATCCCAACGCAACTTGAACAGGCTCAAACAGAGTCTGTATGGCTGAAATATTGCGTTCTGTCTATTTTCCCAAACATCCAAAATGTTGACTATGCAGTCCATACAGGATGACTGTGTAGACCATACTGCTGACATGGAAGGGTGACATGGTGGGATGATGTGGCAGCTGAGTTGGCAAGTGATGTGGTGGACCAATCCTGGACTGACACGTGTATGTCTATGAGGGTGAATGAAAGGGTGCCACGTGGCCCAACCAGGGGCCGCCACATGGCACCCTCTTGTTATATAAAATTTTGTTTGGACTCCGCGGGGGTCAAACCCGCAACCTCCAGGAGTGGGAAAGTCTTCGCGTAGGCCAGGCCACCATCCCGCCTATAAGTGTTTCTTAACACTATAGTGGCAAAGTTTTAATTTGAATTTGCAATGTGTTTCATGTGGGTGGAAAAAGAGTTGGGGCTTAGCCCCAGCCTGTGGGCACACATACCAAACTTACCATATGACCATAAGCATGGGGAACCAATGTTTAAGCTTATGGGTGCAAAATTTTAGCCAACACGTGGCCACATGGGTGTAATGATCCCAAGCTAATTTTTTGCTTGGAATCACTAACTAACCACTGATTTGATTGTTATTTGTTGTGTATGCAGGTTGACCATGAATATTTCGGTCTCAGGGTTTATTCATTTATTTCACCATGGATTTACAAAACATCGTTGTCATCATATGAAGATCATCAACACTACACAAGATAGGAACCACAAGCAAATAGCTAAACTTTATTATAAGAAAGCAAGCACCTGATACAATAGAGAAGTAGATCTGAATAGATGGCTTCAAGACAATACTATACCTACATACAAAATTCTCCCTGATATATAAATCAAGCCTCCCAAAGGCTTCCAATAGAAGGTGAATGCTCAACTTCAAAACCAGGGTTTCAACCTAACCCCCAAGCAACTGGTACGACCCTGATGACTATTGGTACGACCTGCTGAAGACAATGGACACCAAGGGTTCGGCCCTCCTGAAGATGTAGACCTTCTGATGCTGCCAAACTCTCTCCAATGATAGATCAAGACAATGGAAGCCTCCTCCTGAAGGATGGATCTCAAATACTGAAGATTCCCTCTTGAACTGCAGAAACCCTAGGATGGTACGACCCTCCTGAAACCCTGAATGTGGCCAATAGTACGACCTAGTTGCATGTGTCCTCCAAATCGTCTAAAACTCTCTCGGATGATAGATCACTCTAGTTGCATGTGTCCTCCAAATCATCTAAAACTCTCCTGGATGATAGATCAGGCACCTACAATAACTTGAGAGAAGTCTCAAGGTCAGATCTATCTTGTAGCCTTCTAGATATGAGAATTACTAAATCTCCAAATCGTACCCTTCCTCTTGAAATCGTCCCAACCTGCAGTGAATGATAGGGACGTGATAACTCTTCCAAGAAGCCCTCAAATTGATGAGCAAGGGTCTGCAAGAAAAACCCTAATGATAGAAAACTCTCAAGCTTCTTCCCTTAGCTGGATCGAACTCTTCCTCATCCAATGGTGCATCCCTGTAAGAAAACCCTAGATGGTATGGCCTTGCTGATCCAATTGGTACGGCCCTTCTAGTCCTCCTAGATAGATGATATGTCATAGAATGGTGTGGGTAGAGTATTTCAGCCCCGGTGACCAAGCTTGGAGCTAGGTGAGTGGAATATTTCACCACTGAGTCAGCCACTAGGGTTTATAATATCAAAACTATCAAACTCCATGCTCAAGAGCAATCTCAACAAGCAAAATACCAAAATCCGTAATGAATAATAGGTGCTCTTAACCTCCTCTTTATAATTTTCTATTTCTCTGTTGAGTGAGCAACCTCTAGGGTTAACTCCTAACTCAACCCCAACACTTCTATTCCTCCATTGAGTTATCTTTAACTCTTTTCACCTTTTATTAAGTCAACTTAAGAATATAACCTTTAGCTTGGCTGGACCCTTCCCCTCAGTGTGAGATTATGGCCTAGTGGGGATGCCTAGGCTAATCGAAGTCTTCTCATAACTTCCTTATTAAGAGGTGGGGGACATTAATAGCTTCCCGCTAGAAATTGCTTGTCCTCAAGCAATTCTAAACCTACTTCCTTTACCACTTGTTCATTTTCCCACATGGCATCCTTAATGGGTAGATCCTTCCACCTCATCAAGTACTCTTTGATGCTTCTCTTCCCGAGCCTCTTCTCCCGAACCTCTATTATCTCTTCCATAATCAAAACAAGTCACTCCTCTTCATCCATGGGAGGTAGTATCTCTATGGGCATGATGTGTTGGCCGATGGCCCTTTTCAAGCAAGACACATGGAGGACACAGGTAACTCAAGGTTCCGGGAAGCTCTAGCTGATAAGCTACGACCCCTATCTTCCGACTAACCCTAGAAGGGTCCAAAGAAATGTGGTTGTAGCTTCTCCTCGATCCGCTTCTTTTATAGAATCTTGTTCAGATGGTTGAGACTTAGATAGATCTAAGTCATCAACCAAAAAGTACCAACTCGCGGCTTGTCTCCGCTGGACCTTCTATTGGTTCTCATGGCTCGTAGATGATCCTCAACTCTGAGAATGTCTTGGCTCTTCTATACCCAATCTTGTACCATATGTGCCCTACTGTCACCGAAACCAATCTCTACAAAAGATAGTGGATCATAGCTATATAACACTCTAATGGTGTCATGCATATGGATACTTAAGTTGGGTGGTGTTGTAGCGCACTCTAAATGCAACCACTGCCCATGCCTTCTCCCCGTCCGACTACACATTCCCCGAGGTAACCTTCACCCACTTGTTGATCTATTCCCGCCATTACATGTCCGAGGGTGATAGGCCGGGTATAGGGGTCAATGTCGTAATCAAACCAATATGAACAATTCCCCGCAAAGGTACTCATGAACCCAAGTATCCCCTGCCATCGACAATGGTTTTCAGAGGTCGCGGCAACCTCGAAAATCGAAGAACAATTCACCACACCAGGTTGTAATCAATTCGCGGGCTATGAGAAGAAGTGTGCAAACTTTGTAAACCTGTCCACCACTACAAAAAATGAAGTCCTTCCCTTGTTTCTTTGGTAACCCGGGTGATGAAATCCATGGATATGCTTTCCACTTGTGCTCTGGAATAAGTAAAGGCTGTAGTAATCTCAAGGTGAGTGTGCCCATCCCTGTTCATCCTGGCATGTAGTACACTCTTTGATGTGTTTAATCACATCCTCCTTGAGGTCTTTCCCATGAGAACCTTCTTACCTCGCTCGTATCTTATCATCCCCCGTGCTCCACAGAGTCGCGACACGCCTGGGTAACATTCTTTGGCCTTTGAAGGCTGATCTGTGAAACTAAAAATATTTGACCCTTGTAGTAGATGAGGTCATTTATAACCTAGAAATTATCATCCTACACCTGTCCATCCAATAGCTGGCAAGCGAACCGATCCTTTGCATACTCCATCACCAAGTGGTCCTTCCAAATAAATCGGGATATTAATTGCCATGGCAAATATGGATGGCCTCCTAGACAATCCATCAGCCACTATCGTCAGTATTCCCTTTGACAAATTCAATGTCAAAGTCAGAGGCATGTATTCTGCTGACCCATTTATGTTGCCTCTCATTTAGTCTTTGTTCTAATAGGTATTTAATATTGTTATGATCTGATTTGACCACAACCCGTGTAACCTACCAGATATTACCAAAATTTGGCTAATGCATGATGATAGCCAACATTTCTTTGTCATAAATGTTAGAGTAGCTCGTGACCCCCCGAAGTTTTATGTATTAGTACGTAATTCTTATCCCTTCTCCCCGATGTATCACATTCCAAGGTGAAAGGTATAGGTGTCCGGAAGGGATAAGACTAGCACAGGCTCATCACCTTCTTCATCTTGTCCATCAAGCCATTTGAGCTTCCTATCACTCCATTTGAAGGTTCTCTTCTTAGTCAACTGCCAAGGGTGCAATACGATGAGAAAAACACCTTTAAAAATTTTCCTTCGTAGTGCATATGCCTTAAAATGATCTTAACTCGGTGATGTCTTAGGAGTAGGCCAATCTTATAATGGCCTTTATTTTGATGCACCTGCACTCTTTTCCTATGATGTGCCTCCTAAGTAGCACTCTGCCATTCCAAACTCACATTTGACTCTTAGCGAGAAGCGACTGTTCCTCCATGATTGCAAAATCTGATCCACATACGGAGGTGTTCCTCCCATGTCTTGTCGTAAATGGCAAGTCATCAAAAAAATACTACAACAAGTGCTTCCTCAACCTTGTTGAACACATGGTTCATGCAATATTGGAATGTAAGTGGAATTGGTTACAACCCAAGGGCATCACTAAGAACTCATAGTGGTCATAATGACACCTAAAGGCAGTTTTTGAGGATGTCTTCCTCCCCATCTTGGATTTGATGATAGCTAGAATGAAGGTCAATCTTTGTGGAGTAGACAACTCCATGCGCCTGTCTAGCAACTCATCGATCCTTGGTATCGGGTACCTATTTTTATTGTCTTTTATTTAGCTCCTAAGTCGATATACCTCTCATAGTGTCGCCCTTCTTCTTAACTAGCACTCATCAAGAAGTAGTGGGCATACTGCTATTCTGATGTTCTTATGTCCAAAAGTTCCTTGATGGCCTTCTCTATCTCTGCCTTTTGTACTTTTTTGATGCCTGTAGATGGGTATGTGAGATGACCGGGTTTAGCTCCCTCCCTAGCACAATAATATGCTCTTCAAACCCCTCTTGTCCTGTGGCACCCTTGAGGAATCGGGTCCAAACACCTCTTGTGGTGCTTTACTGTATACCTCGATCTCTCTCGTAGTGAACCTTACCTCATCCACACGGTTTAAATTCTCAGATCACGCATATACTATCTCATCTCTTCAAAAGATGGGCTCCATCCTCTTCTGGTCATGACCACCTTTGCATCATTCCCCGTCATGCCCCGGAGCACTACCTTTCATCCACTGTGAAATGACATATCTCGCTATTTTGTAGTTGGTGGTGATAGGCCCCAACATACCGGAAAGCCACTGAACCCCAAGGATGATGTTAGACTGAGGTCCATGACATAGACGTCTTGTACCAACTCATGCCTACCCAATGTAACCTTCATACCAAGAATGTACCTATCACAAGGCATAATGCTTCCACCTACAATTTCCACTTTGAACCCTTCAAGCTCTACTGTGAGTATATGCCTCCTTTCCAACAATGCTAAATCAATGAAGTTATGATAGGCTCCCCCATCAATTAGAATCGATACCTTATGTCCCTGCAAGACTTCATCCCAGTGCTATATTTGGGGTATCTCCACCCATAGATCTCCAGTGGTTTCTCCTCCGGGTCAGATCGTCTCCGTTTTCCTTTTGATCTCCTCCTGTGTCGCCTCAATGGTTTCGGGCCCCTCAATGTTCTATATCCTGGGTGTGACTCCTCTCTTCTTCGTTGTTCCAAGTCACTTCTATGTAATGACTTTGACAAATGCCCATGCGTTTGTGTGTTGGGTTCCATGTTTCCTTGCAAGTGAAGTAAAGTTGCTTCCCTCCCCGCCTCCCTTCTGATGTTCTCGCCCACTTTTCCACGCACTGGCCAAAACCCCTTTGCTCACGGCCCTCCCCGTTCATTAGAGGTCTTGGTCTCTCCCTCCTGTTAAGAGAGGTGGTCTAGGTGCATAAATTCGGCCTAGCTGGTCCCAGTCCCCGTCTCCTCCGTGATATCCCTCAGGGTTGGTAGGCTTAAAATCCCAACCTTAACCGCCTAAGGGTTCCATCGGGCCGCTGAAGAGAATCATGAGTCCACAGGATATATATCTTGTAACCATCATGACCAACCCTCTAAAATTCTTCAAATGAATGCTCCTGCTTGTACCTGTTTGTTTAAGTCATGTGAGCTCCCCTGAAGTGTAGCTACGAATCACCTTGACCAAATATATCAATAAGCCTCTGAGTACCCCATGTAGGTCACTATCTCATTGTGGCCTAGTGTGGTAATCCCATGATACCACGGTCCCCTTGCCATCCACCACATGGTGGAAAATTTGATGGTTTCCATCTCCCTCATGGATTAAGTCAGAGATAGGTATCTAGATTTTGCACCCATGCATGTGTTGTCATCTTGGATGTGCCATCAAAGTATGGGATCTCTATCTTTCCTGCCTTTGTTCAGGGTAAAAAATCAAACCACTCTGTATTTCATGAGACAATAGACCAGGGACATCTTTCTCTGAATGATCATATCTAGGTCGTAGTACTCCTTAGTACACCGTGCCATATGCTCCACAAAGTCATCCACCGCTCCCGGCCGCACTGCTCATCTCAGGAATGTGGGCAAGTATGCTCTAGGGTTAGCCTTTCTACCCATTTGTCCATATGACATGCCTCCCCCATGGATTCCCTCAGATCTGGGAGCTTTCTCCAGATTATATCTAATTTCACCTTGGGATCCACCAACCACTTTGTTTCCATACGTCTCAAGGTCCTTCCCTTGATGAGTCATCTGCATCAAGAGTTGGGTTATCCTCATCTAGTTCTCATCAATCTTCCTAAGATTCCCATCTACCTTTTTTAATGTCTTAGTGATTTCATCCTGTTTCGTTCGGTTTGTCTCTTGGATTTCCTGCAAATGATGGACCAAGTTGCTTTCTGTAAGAATTAGGGTCTTATGGAATTCGATTGCTAAGTAGGCCAAACCTTGTGGCTCATGGTCATCCCCTGAACCCTCCAATTCGGCCTCTGTTACACTGGTTGGTTTCTTCCTTCTACCCATAAAGATCCTTAATCAGTATTCTCTCTGCATGCTTAATCCCCACTGTGTTTGCAGGATTTAAGATCTTATACCACTATAATGATCCCAACCCAAGTTTTGTTTGGAATCACTAACTAACCACTTATTTGATTGTTATTTGTTGTGTATGCAAGTTGACCATGAATATTTCAAATTTTAGGGTTTATTCACTTATTTAGCCATGGATTTACAAAACATCATTGTTATCATATGAAGATCATCAACACTACATAAGATAGGAACCACAAGCAAATAACCGAACTTTATTATAAGAAATAAATCACCTGATACAATAGAGAAACAAATCTAAATAGATGGCTTCAAGAAAATAATAGAGTCAGTGCATACAAAATGCTTCCGTATATATAAATCAAGCCTCCCAATGGCTTCCAATAGAAGGTGAACACTCAACTACAAACCAGGGTTTCAGCCTAACACACAAGCAACCGTATGACTCCTCGATGACCGCCGGGTAATGGTAATTCGTCAAGACAATGGACACCAAGGTTCAATTCTCCGCTAAGATGTGTAGACTTTAAGGGATGCCGCTAAAACTCTCTCCAAGGACAGATCAAGACAATGGAAGCCTCCTTTTGAAGGATGGATCTCAAATACTAAAGATTCCCTCTTAAACTACAGAAACCCTCAGATGAAATGCACTTGTGAAATTCCTCAATATGGCCACTAAAAGATGGCTCTAGCTACATGTGTCCTCCTCCAAATCGGGTTCTAAACTTCCTGATGATAACGGCACCTACAAGCACTTAGAAGTCTCAAGTTCAAATATAACTTGTAGCCTTCTAGATCTGAGAATTATTGAATCACCAAATCATCCTCTATCTTCCAAAACCGTCCCAACCTGCAGAAATGATAGGGATGTGATAACTCTTCAAAAAAGCCCTCAAACTCATGAGCAAGGGCCCCGCAAGCAAAACCCTAATGCCGGAAACCTCTCAAGATCCTTCCCTATGTTGGATCGAACTCTTCCTCAACAACAAGTGTGCCCCTACAAGAAAACCCTAGTCGGTAATGCACTGCTGATACAAATGGTACGACCCTGCTAGTCCTTCTAGATAGATGATAGTTGTAGAATGGAGTGGGTGGAGTATTTCATCCCCAAGACTGAGCTTGAGCCAGGTGAGGGAATATTTTACCACTGAGATGCTCACTAGGGTTTATAATATCAAAACCTCAAAACACGATGCTCAAGAGCACCAACAAGCAAAATACAAAAATCCAAAATGAATAATGTACCAAATTTCTCCTTCTATTTATGCTTTTCTTCTATTTCTCTATTGAGTTAAGTTAACCCCTCTCTAGGGTTCTAACTCACCCTCCAACACTTCTATTCCTCCATTGAGTTATCTTTAACTCTTTTCACCTTTTATTAAGTCAACTTAAGAATATAGCCTTACTTTGGTTGAATTTTCCCCAAGCAGGAGACTATGGCCCAGTGGGGATGCCTAGGCCATTGAGTCTTCTCAACTCCTTCATTAAGGGGTGGGGGACATTACAATGGGGCCATGCAACCATAAATCTTTGCTAAGAAAGGCTTTAACACCCTAACGGGTAATGCATTGGAATTTTTCTAGTTTCTCCGTAACAACGCTGCTGGTGTTGAGTGCCTTTGGCAACTAAAACACATGTGAGGTCAAGTTAGTTACACATTGGGTGTGTTTTGGTGAGCATAAACAACAAGCTATTGGGGAAACCATGTATTTTCTTCAACTTTGGCCAAACAAGGTGCATTCATCTAGGGTTTTGGACATTCTTGAGCCATTGGAGCTATCTATTTTCCATTCGCCATTATAAAGAACCGATTTTTAACACTTTGAACATATAATGAAAAATTATCCATTGGAAGCCTCACCAAGAGATGTAGCCCAAGAGAGAGGGGTGAACCTTTATCATTTTGTTGTGTTATGTGTTTATTATGATGGTTATATATGACTGTTTATGTTGTTCATTATAAGTAAAAACTCATTAAGTTTATTTGTTTGCAGTCCTTGATTCAATTTCCTAAGACACATACATCTTCCACTTGCAAAATTTGTATACACAAACCTTTTCATTTCAGATCAAGCTGGTATTGAAGCAAATGTTTTTGAAGGTTTGATTGTTTGCAAGTGTTTTGTTTTCTCTCGATTTCAAGGTTGACGCTCATAAGAGGAGAAGGGAAACTTGTAGAGATAAGTTCTCAACTTCTAAGAAGCGATATAAGAACCATACATTCACCTCAAGCTTCAAGGAGATGTTCATGAAGTATGGCTCATGAGGAGAGTTATGAATTCCTACTTCAGAAGAGGAAGCTTTCAGAAAATCCTTTATGATATGACATAAATGGTAAAAGTTTTATTTGAAGAAAGGAATTCAAAGTTGCAAGGTTGCAAGGTGAAAGATCAAACCTCCAAGAGGTAATGGAGATAGTGGTGATAAGACTCCAAAAGGGAATGGAGGAAATGGTGACACTCCACCTTCACCTCCATCTTCCACTTCTTCTACCATTTCAAAACCAATTCCTAATTCTCCAAAAGAACATGGTATAATTCCTCCACAAACTCCTTTGATTAAGCTTGATATTAAGTTTGAATTTCCCATGTACAATGGAGAGGTAAAATGATGAGAAATTAGATAATTTAATTCGTCAAATTGAAGTGTATTGTAGTAGGATACACATAATCCAAGATAATGATGTTAGAATATACGGATGCTCTATTTTACCATTGACAATATCTCTATTGTCACCCAACCATAGGTCAAGCCACCCCTTTGAGTATAATCTTTAACCTTTATAGAGAATCACTTTAGCAAACCCTAGGCTAGATAGCTGTAAACAAAGGGTAGCACACCTTTCCCTCAAGGATAGTGCATCAACAAGAGCTGATCGGATAGCCCAAACCCTAGCTACAGATACCTGAGCCAAATTGTAATTATTGTTAGCTGCAACAGCTGCACCGACAAAACTCCTCAAACCTACGCACAATATTGGGCATTGTAGTGCACACAAGTTGTTGCTCTACAATTCTGAGACTGCCTGCGAGAATGAGAACTGGCCTCCTGTATTTATACTAATTCTGGCTAACTGCCTGGGCCTCTTTCTCATTCTGGGTATCTGTTTGTTCAGTATATATTATTATTTATGGTCGACTTCTTCTCTTGGAGGCCAATAACCTAATATAAATTATCTTCTTGAGTCGACAAGTCTTCTAGGGTTATTAGCCAACTCATTAGTGTTTCTTCTTGCTTCCCGGATTATTCTATCCTCGTCAGGTTTACACGTGGAGGTAAATACCTCCCGTAGCTACCATAATATCAACACTCCCTCCTAGCTAGGGAGGTATTATAGGTAATGGTCTTGAGAACAAAAACATACCATTCACCCAGTAGCATCAACATAGTTGTATAGACTAGATCATGACTAGATCATGAGCACCATCATCATCATCAGTGTCATCAGTTGCATCATCTCTCGAAACCATACTCTATCTAAGTAATTAGACATGATGCTCACTCCACAGACTGATATAAGAGCGGTTCTTCTAATCTAGAAGAGTAAATGCTCTGAACCATTTTCTGTCTGGGAAATCTTTGTCCTTTGATTATCCATCTAACTGATAATCATTTCCAATACTATTGATAGTCTTCAAGGAAATCGAAACAAAATAGAACACAATTGTGTCTATCAATAGTAGTACATAACTACAATCCAGTGGTACACTACCACACCAAGTAACACACAAGTACTTGATCAACAACGTATAGTCACGAACAATGGAACACATCCACCACAATAGTATACATCTACTGTCATACAACCTTCATAACAATCATCTGATATCAACCTGCACAGAAACAATGTTATGATATAAACTAAATCATTTGAGCCAATCTTTCACTCACATTTGTGAGATCTGAAAGAATATCTTCCCTCAAAGTAGAACAATGAGATATCTGAACTATTCTTCTCAAGCGAGGAAGAATAATTGTCTTGTCTTCTGAACCTGGACCATTCTTCCTACACTAATAAAAGAGCACCCTTGAGATAATGTATAAACCCTAAGGAATGTCTGTCCCTGATTGTTGAGCCTAGACCATTCCCCACCCTGGGCCATTCCTCCTACACTAATCAAAGTGCACCTTGGAGAGAATGTATAAACCCTAAGGAATACGGTCCGGACCATTTCCTATGTTAACTATAAGAGGAAAATATTGTCTTGTACCAACCTCCAAAATGGACCATTCCTCATGTTAACCACAATGAGAAATCACTGTCCGGCGAGGCGGGCCAGTCTTCTTGAGTAACCATCATGAAGAGAGACTGCCCTAGACCACTTCCCATGTTAACCACAATGGGAAGTCATTGTCTTTGATACATCAACAATCTGGACCATTTCCCATGTTAACCACAATGAGAAATCGTTGTCCATAAGAAATCTCAATTCACTTTCCGAACTCGAAAGGAAACTGCTCATCTTGGACCATTTTTCAAACTGAAAAATGACTGTCCATAAGTCAATACATATCAGTGCTCCCTCCCAACCTGGGAGTCATCTCTTCATTTTTCAATAAGGAATTCGTCTCCACAAACTCTAGCTTGAGTACGCAAACTCTTTTATCTTGGACATAAGCTTTACCAAGATGTCTGTTTATCTTCTCATCTATGGAGATATGTATTGGAGAACCTCTTTCTCCTTTCTGAACTTCATCACGGATAATGTAATTCTTGATTTCAAATGTGCTTCGTTCTGGAGCACTAGTCTTCTTTGAAGGCTTCATGTAGCTCTGATCAATAAAATATATTATTGTTGGAAACCTAGAACATATCCATGTGGCACTTCTTCTATCATCATGAGATTTGATATTCTAAGAAATCATCTTGATACAATATCTTGTTATAGGAAATCTTCACCACACTTCTGCTATGCACTGGACGTTCTCCACCAAGTTATTTTCTTCCATCTTCATACAAGGGTCTCTTTCTGGTATGCCTCAAAGTCTTGAGGTTGCTCTTCATATGCTCTTTATTCAATTTCTCTGGAGAACATTCTTTGCATTCATCTGATGTAGAACTCCAACCCATGGATATTGCAGATGATATAAATACTCATGTATAGGTATGTTTGGTTTACTGGAACAGGTAATCGTCATAGTCTTCTCCTTCCATATGGGAGAACCTCTAGTTTTCGATCCCGCAATGCTTTCATTCATAAGTCTTTCATACACTGTTCTTAATCACAACTTTCAGTTCCTCTGCTTGATTGCTTTTAGTGAGTTCATATCAGGCTGGTAATCTTGTGATTCTCGATACAATGATTGGTTGTTCAGGCTTCTCTTCTTTCTTGGAATATTCATGTTCTTTCTTATGTTTTTCTTTAGCTCTTGGGTGCATGGAGTTTCTTATAGATTCCATGTCCTAAGGATTCTATTTATTTCTTTTATCAAAGGATCACGGATGTGGATGGACAACCAGGGATACTTTAAGGCTTCTCTTCAAAGAAGTCTTCTTCTAAGATCGAACTGAACACGTACTACCTTTCATGGCTGCTACCATGGATATGTGCTTCATCATCTTCAATGGATCATAGGATTATCTCCCTCCTAATCCTTGCTTCATGCATGTTCTTCTCTTTGGTGATGCATAATCGACTCCCTCCATCTGGGAGATTCCATGCTTCCGTCTGCATCCTTGTTGTCTACTGCAATATATAATTGGCTCTCTCTATTTGACAGAGTCCACGCTTTCATCTTGTTGTCTTCTACAAAAACGTCATAAGTCTTTCTTGATAGTTGACTTCTTTCTGTCTTTGCTTCTTCTAAGTCTTTTCATGATGGATTTGACTTATCTTGCAATAGCTTTCACATGATTTGTTTGATGTATTTCATCCTTTCATGTGTATTATCTAATGATATTCATCCTTATCTTGTTGTTCTTCCATAGGTATAGTTATTCTTGGAACACATTATCTTCCAAGAGATAGATATACAATATATGTACAGAGACGATGCAAACAAGATATGTACAAGAAATAAGAAGAGTGTTTTTACATTTAGAAGAAGAAGTCTCTTTCATCCTGCTTAGTCTTCTTTGTAGGTTCCTTTTCTTCGGAAATTGATGCTTCATGTTTCTCCTTACTTTTATTTAGCTCAGGACAATGATTCTTGTAGTGACCATACTTTCGACAGTTGAAGCATTGTATTTCTGAAATATCTTTGTCTTGATTTGTCTTCTTCTTTGAACCAAACTTACTTTTGTTCCTGAAGTTCTTGAATCTTGTTGTGAAGGATTGATCATTGTACTTCTTTTGGGGTTTCTCTTTTGCACTGATCCTTGATTCTTCTTGAGCACATCAAGTCCAAAGTTTTTCAAATGTCGGATACTCCTTTCTTGTGTTCATGCTTGCGGAAAATGCATCCCACGTCTTGGGAAGACCATTGAGTACTATGTTTACCAACTCCTTCTCTAAGATGATCTCTTCAATACCTTGTAGTTGATCTCTTGACTGAGATATTCTCACAAAGTATGATGTTACGTTGTCGTCATCATTCATCTTCATGTCACAAAGCTCATTCTTCAGAGTCATTACTTGTCCAATGTTTCTGACCGAGAAGAGATTTGTTAGGGAATCGTACATCTTCTTC
>SNQJ01S0007030.1:5396-27255 GCA_010110895.2 Picea sitchensis | reverse complement strand
GCCCTGCCTGAACTAGTGCCATTAGATCCATTGATCCTCAACATACCCGATAGGGTATAATTGGGACATGATGAGGATTTTGAAGTCCTCCAACCTATTTACTGACGAATCACCCTCCAACCTAAGTTTTTCCATATGGATTTCTCACTAGGTTAAAGTATGGCCCTCTAAATTCAATCTAGCAAATGAAATATTTTTCTCTTCATCTATATGGTGAATGAAAAAATAAACTTCTAGTTGTCGCAACCAATGATTCAGTTTTAATGCATCGATCTCACCTTGGTATGGTTTTATGTCCACTTTCATTTCCATGTTGAATAGGGACAGTGAAGGGTTAGTGAAACTCTAACTCATATTCTCTTTCTCAGGTTCTTTTTCGTGACTCCTTGTCTGGGTCTTCCTTATCTCCCGATTTCCCCTTAGATCCTATCTATGAATTAGAGCCTCCAATCTCTCCGAACATTCTGAGTTTACTTGCTAGAGCTGCCATGAGGAGGTTCATATTGTGGTTGATATCATTAACATGTGCTTCCAACCTCTCAAATATCTCTTTTGCTCGATCTTGAGGGTTGTTATGAACATACTTGTCTACCATGGTTAGGGTTTCTGCAACTTCTATTTAATATGATTCCTGGATCTTGCAACTTCCCACAAATACCCTAAAGAAAACCTTCTCTGATACCAATATGATTTATAAACTGTCGTGGATATTCCACTAGAATAGTTCGTCACAACATATCTAATAAAATACCAAAATCTTTACTGTGAAGGTTAAGTTTCATTTAGATCTCTGATTCTTTAATTATTATTTTTCCACTTAAAATGTATGAAATAGATGAAATGGAAAAATTAGAGAACATAAATAAATACACACACCACCATCCACAAATAAACACAATATATGACCTGGGAAACTTGATCCAGGAGAAAACCCAACTAGAAGGCGAAGTCGATCTGCTCTCTTTTCTTCAAATGAAAGTACAAAGAAAGAGGCACTCTTTGTGGAGTTGACTTTGAAACTGTGGCCTATATGGATGCTACAAAATCTCTCCTCCTTTTTTATGCTCACAAAATACCACTCTCAATTGTTATTCTTAGCTACAGAACAAAATATAATAGCATAGAATGGAACCGCTTGTCCTCCTAGAGGCTCGATATATCCCTCGTTAGTCATCTAGGGTTAGGGCATTGAATTCATCAACCCTCAATTAATGATCAGGTTTGTACCTTCTAGAACGTTCTTAGAAAATCCACTACGTGGTTAGCCCCACATGTTTAAGTAATGGATGTTGACATGGCATCCACTTGCACCATGGTGATCAACCTGGTAGGTCAACTTGCATGAGGCATAACTTTCGCATTCAAACTTTGATTGAGGTGGTTCTTGCACCATTGGAAAGGTCTTGGTGTGTATAATATAGACTATGGCCCAACAATAAAGTTGGACCATAAAAAATTGTTATTTTATGGCTAAAAATGGCTCTATAAGATTTTAAACTGTTTTTTGGACCCAAATTTCCAAATTTTGATCAATAGCTAAAATGGCTCTACAAGTTGATTCCTCCATTTTTTTTCACCCATAAAACATCGAGATAGATGAAAAATAATATAATGATCCATTCCAGATCAGTTATATGCCTTAGATATATCTCTAACTTGATACAAATTTATTTTTTCTTTAACTTTTTAGAGTGTACATATGATTTCCTAAGTTGTAATAATATTGTGTAGAGTTTTCCTTCTTGCCATTAAACCCACTTATTATTGGTAAATAGTTGTGCTTCGTGTTTATTTGATTTTTTTTTCCATAAATTTAGATATTCCTAAGGGGTGTTACATATGGATATAAGGTGAGAGTTGTCCATTGAATTAGGCTTCTCAACCATGACAATTAGAGTAGTGATAATGGAGCTAAGTAACTAGAACTTGTTTGGATATTCTCGACTCTTTCACTACTTTCCACAAATCAATATTAACAATGCCCCATAAGAAGTTGGAAAAATCAACCAAAAACATGTTTGGGCTTGGAGATATGTTCTCTAGTTCAAGGATCAAATTTTGGATTTCTTCAAGGAGATTGTTTTTTGCAGCCTCAAATTTGGATTTTGGATAACTAAATCTATGAGTTTTTTGGATTACCCTTTTGATTAGTTCTCCATTTATGCTTGGTTCCTAGAGAATATGATGCAAACATGGGTTTAATATTTCCTTCATAGTTTTTGGTTCCTCTTGCATGGCTCCATTAATGTTTCTAATGCAAGAAATTTTATTACTACTTCTATTCCTTAAATTTGTTTCATGGAAGAAGCTTGCTATGATTATTATAGAAGGGGATTATTTCTCTGCTACCCTAGTCTAATATACATATTATAGAACTTGTGACAGTCCCTAAATGATCTTGGTGATGCATCCCTTAATGCATTCTTACTAGGCTACTATAGAGGTCATGAACCACTTCTATTGAAGAAATACACATGGTTCTTTCCCCCATTGCTAGCCTAAGCCTGTGGAACTACTTAGAATTATAATTAATTGCCTCATTGACTTTATCAAGGTTCTAGGATATAGTAACTTGTTTCTCTATGGTCATAACTCAATTTTGTATTTTCTCTATTACGATAAGATAATTTAACATTGAACAAATATCTTAGCATTTTGCATAGATTTTCTTATACGATGCTCACCCATTTAATGTGATAAGTTGTATTTGTTAGATTAATCAAGGCTTATCCCATGTTAATGGACCAAAAGGAATGCATGGATAAGTTTAATTATTCATTCGTCCCAAATTCTCAACATATGCCATCACTAACTTTTTATTTGGCCATCTATTAAGGAAGCACATTTGGATTTATTTTTCTCTAATGTCTTATGTCTTTGTCAAATTTCTTAGTTCATTTATACAAATTTACTTCTTGTGCCAATGTCCTAACACTACTCTTTTGTTTTTAATTAGCTTTAGGTCCATCATTTATTTTTTGTTGTAGAAATAGTTCACATATCTTATGTGATGTCAATTTGATGTCTTAAATGCCGAATTGACGTCGCTACCATAATATACTTGTCAAATGAGAGTCTCTTAAGCAACATCACAAATGCACCACAAATGTTGATGGGACATGGATACTATAGTGTACCCATTGAATGAGGATCATTGGGTTGTCTCTTAAGAAATGTTGTATATAACCCTATCGATAGAAAATAAGGTTTTCCTAGGCTTACCTATATCGATGCCATGTTGATGAGACGTCGATGGAATACCACAAAAACAACGTATTATGACATTTTCCATTTCCATTCATTAGTCAATGTACCATCACTTAGTCGACAAGTTAATTTTAGATTATTAGACATCACTTTATCAACATTAAACTAATGTTAGGAATATTCTTATCTGACGTTTACTTGACATTTAAGACATCCAATTGATGTCAATTTTCTACCCCAAATGCACTAGTAATTGCTTCTTATTTCACCCATAATTCTACCTAGATTCACTGGAACTATGCCTTCCTCCTATTTCTCGTGGGTTCTACTCAAGTTTAACTAAAACCCTCTTCTCTACCAAATTCCTCTTCCTTCTTTACAAGATGGAGGCTCTTTCTCTTTTCTAGCAATTCTACCCAACTTTCGTGTTGGAATTGTTACCTTTGGTATGGTGGCATCTATATCCTTTATCATGGGTGACCGAATTCCCAATCTTCATAGGCTTCCCCTCCCTTCTTGATTTTTCACCATCTTCTTTCCAATCTCTCATATATCTCTTCTTTTATTTTCTTCTTCATGCTTTTATTTTCTTATTCATGCTTCTATTTTCTTCCTTTCTCCATCACTTTTATTCTCCATGAAAATCCTAATACCAATGCCTCCTCCCTAAATCCTTTCAGTTTAATCTTTCCCATTAAAACTCCAATTACCTACAATAAAAATTAAGGCCCAACAACTATCTAGGTGTTAAGCAACATCCTTCCATTAACAAACAAAGACTCCAATTAAAGGTCAAAAGAGAAATTGTTCAAGCGACAATCAATATACCACCAAAATCATGTGGATAAGAGATAACCATGTTTGAAGGACATGGATAAAACCCAAAGCCAAATATTTAAGGAGGGGAGGGGAGTCATTTATGTAAGACATGAGATAAAATGACCTGAATAGAAATTTGGGACCAAAGTTGTGTGGTGGTTCACTATTCCAAAATGTCCCGAGGAGAAAATAAACCATTGATTTTGAGGGAGGAATGGATGACTGAAAACCCATCACAAAGATAAAAATAAGTCATTGAGCTAGGTAATCATATGGCTTAGGGTAATCTCAGTGCTGGAACACTATATTCCTTGAGCTCCTCTTCTTTCCACATGCTTCCAAATCCTATGTGGATGGTGATGATGTTCCTACATTAGTGTTAATCATAGTGTAGGGGTGAAATGATGGAAACATCCAAGTGATAGGAGGGTATTCTCCTATAGAACCATAGAAATGAGTGTGGGAAGATAAAATAATAATTGATGTAAATATTTCTCAAATAATTGATGTAAATATTTCCAACACTTGGTAATAGTTTTCGTGAAATAGCTTTGAGAATGTTTTGTCCAATTTTCCCTTGTGAAATAATGTCACATTTTTTTTTGGAAAGACTTACATTAGGGTTATTTAATATTTTTTTTACACTAATGATGCCGATGAAAAAACAAAACAATATCTGAATCAAATATCAAAGCAATTATTGTTTTTTAAACAAATATCACTTGCAAATACAATCAAGGTAGAATGTTGGCTCATGACAGTGGCTTGATTAGAGTGCCTCTTTATAAGAATAATACCTTGGTATAAATACTCCAAGGATTGTACACTTTGTTGATATTATTTATTTAAAATATTTGCTCTTCTTCCTTTTATTGTTGAGACGGTGATGTTTTTGTTCTATACTAGTCGGGATATGGTGAGTATTCATCATAGTGAAAAGCTAGAATTTGAAACTTCTTCCAGGATTTTAATCCCCATGAGTTGTGCATTTGTGAAGGGAGAAATATCATATATGGAGGCAGTGAGTTGTAGAGGTTCATCAGATGAATCAAACTACATAATTATGGGATCCCCATAAGATATATCTACTTGCCCAAAGGCCAATTAAGCCTCTTGGAAGAAAGATTCAAAGGGAACTATATGCTTAGTCTAGTATTGCTTTCTCTAATCTTTCACTTTCTAATTTTTTCCTTGACCACCTTTTCGAATTTCGTTATAGTTTATTGTTATAATAATGACATAAATAGTTTATCAACAAAAAATGCATAGGTATAAGTCGATGTTGGCAAACAAGTTATAGTTGTTTGAATTTGGAAATTCAATTCATAATAGTGTTGGATATGAGAACTACTCAACTATGTTCTCCTTTAAGAGATTTGTAATGGTTGGTCCTTTGATAAGAAGAATTTGCAAATAATCTTCTATAGCCTTGTAAATTTGTCTCGTGCTCTAGAAGAGATATATCAACATTATTCTATGTGATTTTACTATTTTACTATTTTTGGAATATATTTGATAATACATGTTATGTAGATGCCTTCGAGTTAACAATTAGTTACACTTTATCTTCTACACATGGTTTTTTGCAAATAAACAAGGTAAATTGTATTTGTTAGTATTTCTCATTCTACGAATTAGATATCTTAAACATATTAGATTCATTCACACTTACTATTGCCATTGATCAAAATTGAACCCTTATATCAACCCTTCCACGAGGTTCAAATTACTCATCATAGAAGTGTAATTCAAACATTACCCTTCAAAAAAGATACATTTTGAATTAACCTGTCATTTATGAAGGACAACAAATATTGTAAAATTTTAAAAGAAGGGTCACATTTTCAACAACTTGTCAATGTTGTGACTCCTACATCATGGATATTCAACGATGATTTTACTTTCAATATCAAATGTGGATGGATGTAAATCATGATCAAGATTTAGGGTTCAACACCCACTAATTGTATTTGGCATATAAAGACTAAAATCACCTTGATTCATTGGCTCTTAAATATTCATTAGTATAATGTACCCTGTTACAACATTAAATCCATCACATAGTGCACATCTACATAATCATATCACTATATTGGCGTATCTACTTTTTTAATTGTCACTTAATGAAAATTTGGACACTTTGCCTTCTCGAATCCCTTCTTAACATAATATGATATGATCATTATCACTACTCACTAATATGACAATTGGCATGCCATTTATTATCCATACTCAATGTGGTCAACTCCCACACTATATCATAATGAGTAATTTTCTTTTCTTCACACACAAATCTCTTGATCATTTTGTTTGGGATAAGAAAAATTCTTTCAAGCAAAGTCAAAATTTCAAACATGTATGTTCTTGATTAGGTTTAGATATGAACTTGCACAAAATGGGAATTCTCAAAAAAACAAAACCTAAAATTGTGACTACAGTTGTGAGAATTGTGACTATGGAGCTTCAATTTTATACATCATAAAATCTCCACTTCTATGTTCTCTAGATTTATCATCCCTAGTTTCTCAAATATTATGCATCTTTATCTACCACACTCTTTCACTTTCTTCTTGATGTTTCTAGCAAAACTAACATCTCTATGGAAATACTTGCCATGCCAAATCTTTTGAGAATTCCCCCAAATATTTGTATTCATGTGCCTTATACTAAACCAAGATCCATGAGATTTATGTTCATCCCTAAACATCGAATGGGACCGCACTTGATTAGACTGGAAATAACATAACATAAATTGTAATAGTGGGGCCACTTGCATGCCTAAGGGTTGGATAACACAAGTTGATATGAATAATTGGAGGAATACATTGTTAGGGACCTAACCTTCCTAACCCATCATGTAAGTAGAATGATATATTTTCCATGTAATAAAGGTTGATATTAATAAATAAGGTGAACAAGTCAAATTTAAGAAGACCTAGTAGAAACTTCCACTTCTAGAAAGATCTTCCTCTGGATTGTTCTTTTGGTAGATAGATTCAGTATGAATAGGAGTTGAGGGCATGCTAAGTTTTTTCTAGAGAATTATTGTAATAGAGCACTTCTCTGGTGGAGGTTGCCCCTTCGAAGAGGCAAGTTAACATTACTCCCATTTCAATAAAGGTATCATTTTTGTGTGTTATTCTCTATATTATATAGTTCCTTTGGTAAATTCTGTGATATTCCCGTTTCTAATCAAAATATCACAACCAAGTGCATGACAAGTGGTATCAGAGCACTTTCCTAGGAAGGAATTGTGGGTTAATTTTTTTTTAGGGTAGAGACATGTTTCGACGTCTTTAAACTACAGTGATTTGTCATTCAACACATAAATATGTGGTTGGGAAAGCAGACACATAGGAAATACAAGAGGTTTTTAAGCTCACATTGTTGGACACCTTTCTAACCCCAGTTGGTACCCCTTCAAGGGGTAGCGCACTAGACAACACCTGTATATGGACTTGCCTAGGTATCATGAACCCTACTATAGATCAACTGATCAATCACCTAAATGCTATACTTCCACCAAGAACAACACTTAGGAAGATAATCTCTAGTACTTGGGTCATCGAGTAGTATGGCTAAGGGTATGATATAGCCTCCATAGTTTATGCCCTGAGATATTGGACTGAGTACTATTGTTCGACCCTGCACGTATATTAGAGAGCTATAACACATGGACAACCCTTGTCTATAAGAAACCTGAACACCCTAACCCTTGGGATAAAAATAGAACAGAAAAGGAACATACAATATTTATTTATGTGCAATCTTTCCTCCTACATTTTGGTTTCAAAATTACTACACATATCCTCCTATTAAGAATTTGAGCATTTCGCGGGGGGAGTCATCTATGATTCCGATGGAAAAAAAACAATCAACTTTTCCTGGGGCTTGGGAAAAGCCACTAACAACAGAGTAGAGACCCTCCCAGTCTATAAGGGGTTAAAATTAACACACGAGAGGAATATTCAAACTCTAATCGGAATAGGGGATTCTAAAATTGTTATAAAGGAGCTCCGGGGGTTGTGAACCACGTCAAATCACCCTCCCAATGGCCCCAGCTCAGGAATAAATTCCCTAAAGAAGAAATTCATCAGCATACACTTCTTCCACATCCTCCGAGCTCAGAACACTAAAGTAGACAATCTAGCTAAAGCAACAAAAATCCTGGAACAGAGCCTTCTAATCGCCAATCAAGTCTCCTCCCATGTTTGGCTTACTTAAATATGACAGGCCCTTCGCCCCTCCATCCACTATAAAGAACAATTTTATTCAGTCCTCTCCCCCTATATTAACCTCCTCTCTCTCTAACCACCCCCCTTTTCTCTCCACTTCTCACCCCTCCCTCCTTCCCTCCCCCCCCACCCCATCTCCCATGGACTACCCCCTCCACATCCCATTGCTTGATCGGGTCCTTGATCCTCTCGGCACACGTCCTCCCCTCGCTTCCCACGTGCCTTCTCTCTCCCCCCATGACTGGTCTCCCTCTGCACTCGAGCGCCCATCTATTGAAGGATCTCCACCTTCTCTCCCAGATGACCAGCCATCATTCTTTGGCGTCACCTTTGTCCTCTCACCTAGAGCGAAGTCACCTCAGCTTGTGGGTGTCAATGGCTCCCCTCCTCCTTAACGGTTTGTTGATCATTCTCCCTTGGCTACAACAAATTTCAAACAACTCCTTCGTCTGGCTCTCTATATTTCTCACTCCTCATTCTGGCTGGGTCCCCTTGGTTCCTTCTGCCCAACTCTTTGTCGACCTCTATTTTCTACCTGTTCAACACCCACTTTCCCCTTATCCACTCGAATCTTCTCTGCATCATGCCACAGAGGTTCAGAGCTCCCTGTTCCTGTCCAATCTGCACCTCCGAAGAAATCTGAGAATAGTTCCAAGCATTGCGAATAGATTGTAGGAGAATGGAGGAATATTCAAGCGCACGACATCGAGAGTTACAACAGGAAAACCAAGGAATTGAGGAAATCTTGATAGATATCCAATCCCAACTATAGCAACAAGAAATTTTCCACAACTAGAAGTTGGCAATAGTTTTAAAAGAGTTCAATCAGAATTCACGACAGATCGGGGCCATTACTCAACGACTGGAAAATCCTCAAAAACCAGCACACTCAGTTGGTACCAACTAGTCTCGACTTCCATCTACTTTTCACTTTTCCGCCAGTAATGACCACCATGTTCCCATAGCGCCAGGCTTCGTAGATCGATATCAAGCAGAGGAGGATATCAACTGGCATATCGCAGAGGAAAACCCAACAGAGGCGAATCCACAAGCCCGACTGGCAAACCAACAGGAAGAACTTGTCAATTCCATAACTAGTAACAAGTCTTTTATGAAATGAAAATTTTTGTTGCTGCTAGATATGTTTATCGCCATCTTCACATGGAAGAAATGTAGTTTATATGGAACAATTTTTACAGGTTTCTTAGGCCTAGATAAACACATACGCTCCTTTGGAAGCAGCAGAGGTGCTCGCACCTTGCCACATGTACTTTTTTGAATCTTGGCGACCCTCTTTTTAATACAAAATACCCACAACCGTTCCTGTTAAAAAAAAAAGAATTTGGGCATTTCTCCATTGCAATATTATTCAAATCGGAGTATAACTTTGCAAGAGTAAAAAAAAGGTCAGGGGCCTGCCCACACCCTTATTTGAGACCTATCTCATTGGATTCCTCTTTTTTTCTTGATCGCAGTGATACCTATCATTTTTTAGGATTTTTGTTTCCTGTTGTCCCAACCCCCCTTCTGGCCCTCATATTTGGGACCTATCCCATTGGATTCCCCTTTTCACCCTGATTGTCATGATACCCTCACCAATAAACCCATTTCTGTGTGGACCTACCCACCCCCTTCCTATTCCCCCCTTTCACCATGGTCCACACCCGCAACCAAGACCTTGAATCACACTTCAATACATTGTCATCTAATCTCTCCATGGACCAGAAGGAATTGTGGAAAATCAATGCCAATATTTCCACCATCAATTCCTCCATGCATTCCACCATAGATTCCAAAATGAAATCCCTAAAATAGGACATGAAGAAGGACCTCTCCACCCACATGGAAAGCCAACTTGAATTCTTTGCTATACATATCTTCGGCAAACTAAATATTCCTGGAGGCCTTCCATCATCTGACCAACCTTTGCACCTCGAAGGTGATACTTCCTCCACTTCCCATAATTTTCAGTCCAATCACTTTTAGCATGACCTATGCCTTCCTAGAGTGGAGGTGAAAAAATTTGATGGCTCAAATCCCATGGGCTGTGTCACCCAAATGGAACACTAATTATCTTTTCACAACATTACCAATGAGTTGGCCAAACTTTGTTATGGTATTCTCCATTTGGATCATGAACGCTGGAAATGGTGGAAATGGTGTAAAAAATAACGCCAAGGGGATGTGTCTTGGGCACAGTTTGTTGCAGAGATTTATGACCACTTTGACACTGACACCCATCATTTAGGTCGTTTGACCAAGTTGAAACAAACTGGTCCAGTGGAAGAGTTTATAGTTGCCTTTGAGCAATTGGATTTCATAATGGAGGGAAAAACATATGCTTTTTTCAAGGAATGCTTTATTAGTGGCCTCAAGGATGAAATATGTGCCCATGTCCTCACGGGTCACCCACAGACTTGGTTAGAAGCTACTAAAAGGGACAAGGAAGCACAATAAGTAGTCTCATCCCAAACCAGAAAAACACCCTTTATTCTTCACAATAAACCCACCCTTCTCACCCCTCTTGCCACTCCCCTCAAGATCCATAAATTGACTCAGGCCGAAATGGTTGAATGCCAACTTAAGGGTCTGTTATCCCCAATTTTAGGGATAACTAAGGAAATTATGTCTCGAGGCCCACAGGTCCTAGATATGGAGTACCGAGAGTTAGATCGACTTGAGTATGGCCCTAGAGGACCCATCTTTTCATTCTTCAACAGCTCCACTTTGTCAGCAACAACACCATCCATCACCTCGGCCTGGTCCTGTAGAAAAAGTGGATCTTGCTACATGAGGTAATGAGTCTGGGTATCATGGTATGTGTCACTCTGACTCTCAAAACATTTGAATATGTGCATTTGATTCTTTTTATTTTTCTAATGGGTGCTTGGATCTTATGCCTATCCACTTAACCATATCTGGGGGGAATGACAGGATGCCCTAGTAAGCTTGTGCCCATAGTTTTTGAAGTTTCCACTGGGG
Organism: Picea sitchensis; assembly: GCA_010110895.2. Lineage (NCBI taxonomy): Eukaryota > Viridiplantae > Streptophyta > Pinopsida > Pinales > Pinaceae > Picea > Picea sitchensis. Next base: position 16,012 of record SNQJ01S0007030.1, on the reverse strand, counting down.
GGATTCATGAGAAGCCATCGTCCACTCCCACCATACTTACCACTTTCCATCTTTCTCTCGCTCTTCCATCCCATTACATTGGTCAGGGCATTGGGTTGGCCAAATATTTAAGGGTTTCACCTTACCTTGTGGGAAGAAGGGGCTAAAGGCCTAGAGGGTAAAAGCAACTGGAAAAATATAGAGGCCTAAAAATGAAACCTTGAGATGCTTCGCCTAGGGATCCCCAGTAAAGCAGTAAAATGATTCTTAGCAAGAAATAGACGGACCCATAAAAATAATAAAACAAGACCTGGTTAGAGGATAGGGGGTCTCATCACGAGCCAACCTATTAGGTCCATGGGCATCTAGCAATATGAAACTACCAGTAGCTGTTCACCTTGCTAGGGTAGTGCCTCTTGGTGGCATAGCCAATAGAAAGGGGGTCTCATCACGAGCCAACCTTCTCATTTCCATGAAATACTTGTGGGTAGCATTGCCACCACCGGTCACCACGCCAGGGTAGTGTCCCCTGACTAGCTTCTTGAAAGAAAAGGAAATAAGAATAAAGATAAAAATACATGAATGGGCTTGGAAACATTTGCATCCATGACAGGTGCAACTCGCCCTCTACAGAGGCACCCACAGGTAAGCCATGCATTTCCCTACTATCACTTCATCCCTTGTCTAGACATCCCTTACCACATCATCCACTCACATGACTTGGATTTGATTTCTCCCAGAAACACCCCAAATCCAGTGATCATTAGCCCAATAGGACGCCCTGTCACTTCCTCCAAACTTGGCTTGTAGATTTGTATAATGTCTTTGAGCACTTGACTGGGTAAAAGGGGTTTTGTGCACATGTTTAATAAAATTAATGATTAGACGTGATTGAAATTACTATGATCCCTGTGACTTATGAGCCCATGGAGGGAGTATATATTGATGTACATGAACATACCCGACGAACAAGTACCATTATGGATAGGTACACATGGGGAGATGATTAGTTTGAACCTCCATGGGGCTGAAAGCCCATCAACTACTGAATGAAGTAGTTTGTTAGGTCAATAGTTCGTGAAAGCCTATTTTATTCCCTCAATTACCTTCTCCTGACCTTGTAATGCGAAGGAATGGGGCTAGTCCAGGATCTTACTTTTCCTCATCAGAGAGAAATAACATAAGCTCTCAATGAGACGATTTGTACGCCACAAATGTTAAGACCCTAGTAGGGGGCAGAGACAGATCAGAGGGTTTTCACCGGAGAGGAGGAGGACGTTCCACCAGAGGTAGCTTAGGAGGCATGTACCCAGGGGGGTTGTGTCCTTTCCACTAGGACGTTGGCCTTGGAAGGCCCATGATGTCACCTAGGACACTCATGACGTCATCCAGTGCTTGTGGAGGTTTTGGGAGGCAATTGTGGCACGTGTGGCAGCTTTCGGAGGCCCAAGGGGGCCTAACGTTTTTCTCAAGGAGGCCAATGTTTCCCTAAAAGGGGAAAACGTCACCCTCAAATGGCATGATGTCTTCATTTATGCTTGATTTAGGGTTTTATCATGACATTTAATGTAAAAACAATATTATTATGTGTTTTTGGCCTTGTCAGCCTTTTGTGACCTAAAATTAAATTAAGGTCATTGCTATTGTATAAGTAAGAGAGATAAAACTCTCTTTTATTCATCATATTTCACTCACACTTGTGTGAGGTCTGAAATTTTCGGCCCTTCTAGGATTTTTGGTTGGAATTGCTAGTGCGCACTTGTTGAAGGAGGCTTATTTTGGCTATTTTTGGCATTTTTTTGGTGGAAGGTTTACAACTGGGGTTTGGCTTGATGAATGCTTGGTAAATGTAACTGGATTTCTGCAATCCTTCCTTTACTTGAATGGTTGTGGTATTTTTACTTGCATTTTCTTAATTAAATTGTTGGAATAAACCCTAGGAAATAAGCACATGTTGGTGTCCTTATTTTATGTCTCTACTATATTTTCCCAAGGAGCCTTTTTACCTGTTGAAGACATTGCTAGGGCCTTGCCATTGCAACACCCTACCTTTTCTCTTCATGCTAGCCGATTTTACTTTGATATTGAGCTAAAGAAGGAGGAAAATGCACTAAGGCCTAGGATTACTCCACCTTACTGAGCCATTTTCCCCTAGGATTTGATGGTTGAAGCCTTGGCTTATCAACACTTCACCATCAAGTTCCTCTTGTCTTTGGCTATATTATTATCATATTGTTCCTTCAACTCTTGTCGATACTTTTGACTCCATTTTCCCTATGAATGCATTAATCTAAGACCTCTTGAGTATTTTGATCACAACCTCCAAAATCTTTGAACGATTACTAACAAACTCTAACCCTAGCTTAGATTAATTTGCTAACCCTATTGCTGCCATTATCCATTTGATTTATAATCATACCTTGCAACATTCCATGCTTCTTTAAAGCAATTGAAATATTGGCTAAAGCGTAGTAGTCTTTGCTTCTAATGAATGTTGATATTGTGACATTGATGATAAATCATTCTTGCTCATTGTGAAGCTTATTTAAAAGAATTTATTGTGAAGTAACACATTGTGATTATTGCTATTATACATCATTGATTGCTTCATCAATAATTGCTTATTTGAGAAATTCCAATTATATGAAGTACTAACCAGCAAGTGACATTGCAAATATAGTTTCTTGTTTCTTTGTTCCGGGGAGGTACATTTCTGGTTCTTATTCATCTTTATTGGTTGTTTAGCTGGTCTTTCTGATCAGTGGTGACTTGTGAGGTGGAAACTTTTACACTTTAAAACTTTTGCCTTCTCAAAACCCCAGGTCATCGAGGACGTCTCCCCTGGGCCTACCACCCTAAATAGAAAGAGTTATCTTATTGAGGTGGCAATGATAGGATAGTCTCTAGTTACGTCAAGTTTCCTTCCATTTACCTTTCCTTTACATCCAGGTACAAATTGTGTGATAACATTTTGGCGTCGTTGTCGAGGAACACCGAGTCAATTATCCTCAAAAGACGACATTTTATGGTAAGACTTTCCTCAAGAGTCTTTATCTTACAAAGCTTACATGGCGACTCCACTAAGGGTGATTCCCTTTATCTTTTTGGTAATTTCAAGAAAATTATCTGGCAAATTCACAATCCACAAGGAGGTACAATAAACCTCCTCAATCCTTCAGAAGAAAGCCTCCTCGAAACTCTCTTGTAGTAAAATCACTCTTCGGAGGAAGTCTTCCTTTAAACACAATGTCTAGCGCAGGAACTAAGACTAGTAGTCCAAACCAAGCCAATAACCAAAGACAATGGTCATCCAGTCTTTTCAAACTGCTAGACATGTTAGCTATACTAGACTACCATAGGAAGATGCCACCCAAGTATGAGAAGTGGTTGCCTAAGTTCACCGGTACTGATGCAATCAGTGTTGAAGAGCATATGAGCATTTTTTGGGCGTTTTTTCAGCTTCACCCCGTCGGTGATGATGCTGAATATTTAGTCATGAAATTGTTCTTTGCTATCCTCCTTGATGCTTCAAGACGTTGGTACCATAGTCTTCCTGATGGCAGTATTAAAATCATGGACAAATTGGAAGAGGCCTTTCTCAAAAGATGGAGTATCAAAGAAGACCCCAACATGCTGCTAACTAGGCTAAATACCCTATGTTAACAAGATAATGAGACCATTAGAGAATTACACACTAGGTTTGAGACCCTATTGCAGAAGATCCCTATGAGCCATTATCCAACCAATAATTTCCTTGTTTACATCTACAACAAATCTTTTATTGGTCAACTAGGGTATCTCCTCAGGGATAAAAACCCCCAAACAATCCAAGAAGCTCAATAATTAGCTACAAAGATTGAAGACAACCTCCACTCATCCAAAATTGAGCCTTTCTCAAACCTAAGGGTCAAAATGAACATTAAACACAAGATAGTCCACAACGTTGAGCCTTCCTCAGATATTTGCGCCAGCCTAGCAAAGTTGTAAATGACCATGGGTGGCATGATGAAAAATCAAGAACTAATGATTAATAGGATTGTCAACCTAGAAAAAAACCAGAGCCAAGCACCAAGGGTCCCATACAAAGGCCAATTCCAAAAAGGGAACCAAATTTATAGACTGAAGAATGATCGAGAGGTTCCTAATACTTTAGCTCCTACAAATGTCGTGGATGAAAATCCTTGGTGTTTGCAGTATAGTGAAGCACACTAGGAACATGAGTGTCCCTACAACAATGGAGGCCATGACCAAGTAAACAATGTGGGACATGTTATAGAAGGCCCCCAGATTTGCCTAAATGTCACTCCTGGGGAACATCTAGAGGGCATAAAAGAAGCAGCCTGGAAGGCTAGAATGGAAGTAATAAACAACTTAGACCATGAATCAAAAGAGAAGTTGAAAAAACAAGAATTTCAGGTATATAGACGAAAGAATCTAAACCAACCTATCTCTACCATTCCTGCAATAAATCAAACAAAACCTCCACCCTTGGACATTCTCCTTCCTAAAACATCCAAAATCGAAAGGGTAGACTTAAACTTTGACTTCGCAGGGACACTATCCAAGATGCACGTAACTATTCCCCTAAGAGAAGTCATCAAGGTACCATATGTTAAAGAAAATTTTGATAATTTCTTCAAGGCATCATATGGACCAATGGACCCCCCTATTATGTCACAAGATGATCATTTTAGGGTCCAATATGATGAACATACACCCTTTTTAATGACCTTGGTAATGAATAACAAGAGCCTCAACAATTGAATGTTGGATTCAAGGGTCAGTGCTAACATGATGTCTCTCAAGGTCATGCAACAATTGGGCCTAAAAGTCACACAACCTTACAAAAATGTGTTTGGATTTGAGTCTAGATCCATACCCACACATGGGGTAATTGAAAATGTGGAAGTTTTCCTTAAAGAATACCCTGAGAGAGTAATCCACATTGACATAGTGGTAGTAGACGTCCCAGATGTGTGGGGGATGTTGTTGTATAGGAAATTTGCCTCAATGCTGGGTGGTACCCTTGAGATGGACCTCACTTATGTGAATATACCTTTGAACAATGGAACAATAGGCCATCTGCCAAATGTGCCAATGACCAGGACCCATGTGCAAGAAACTAGCAAAGATGACAAAGCACATGAGCAAATCATGGAAAGTCTTCCTGAATTTTCTCCTGATGATATGCCCTTTGAAACATAAGAGGACTTTGATCAGATACAATGGCCCAAGAAAGAAGAGTACCAAAAACTCTTAGATAAGTATAAAGACAAAGAAATTGAGGCTATGAAATTACTAAAGAAGGGAGAAAGCGATGTACTAATTCGGCCTTCCCCGTAGGAATTCTTCATAGCAGAATCCCACCCTCCTCCCTCTGCATAGTACACCAGGGTTGTTCAAGAAACGACCAAATTCAAAATGAGAGAGTACATGGAGGGGGACGTAGTATGGATGTGGGATACCAAGAAAGGGGAGCCTATTGATGTCAAAGGAAGTACTCAATTTTGGATTGGACCTTTCAAAGTTGGAAGAAAGTCAGTTGATGACTCTTATTACCTATCTACATTGGAAGGAAGAAGGCACCCATTACCAGTCAGCGAGAACCTCCTCAAGCCCCACCAAGGTGGGGGGACTTGACTTCACAGGTAAGTGCAGGTAAGTAGGTAGGCATTTTGATTCATTTTATATACCATTTGTATTTCATGCTAGAGTAGTTTGCTTTCACATTTGTACATAATGTTTGTTTTCGTTCTATATGAGTTGGGGGTGATATCACCACCCCAAATGACTGCTAACAACTTTATGATTGAGATCAAGCAGGTTACAGGTTATTCCAGAAATGTTGAGGTTGTCATGCACTCTACGGTGAGCACATGTCCCCGTGTTGGAGCCAGATGTTATCCCCCATTTTAGGGATAACTAAGGAGATTATGTCTCAAGGACCGCATGTCCTAGACATGGAGTACCGAGAGTCAGATCAACTTGAGCATGGCCCTGGATGATGCATCTTTTCATTCTTCAACGCCTCCAATTTGTCAGTAGCAACATCATCCATCACCTCGACCTAGTCCTATAGTAGAAGTGGATCTTGCTCCATGAGGTAATGAGTCCGGGTATCATGGTATGTGTCACTCTGATCCTCAAAACCTTTGAATATGTGCGTTTGATTGTTTTTGTTTCTAATGGGTGCTTGGATCTTATGCCTATCCACTTGACCATATCTGGGGGGAATGAAAGGATGCTCTAGTAAGCTTGTGCCCATAGGTTTTGAAGTTTCCACTGGGGGGATTCATGAGAAGCCATCGTCCACTCCCACCATACTTACCACTTTCCATCTTTCTCCCGCTCATCCATCCCATTACATTGGTCAGGGCATTGGTTTGTCCAAATATTTAAGGGTTGTATCTTACCTTGTGGGAAGAAGGGGCCAAAGGCCTAGAGGATAAAAGTAGCTGGAAAAAGATAGAAGCCTAAAAATGAAACCTCGAGATGCTTCGCCCAGGGATCCCCGAGAAATCAATAAAAGGCTTCTCAGCAAGAAACATAGGGACCCATAAAAATAATAAAACAAGACCTGGTTAGAGGATAGGGGGTCTCATCATGAGCCAACCTATTAGGTCCATGGGCATCTAGCGGTATGAAACTACCAACAACTGGTCACCACGTTAGGATAGTATCTCTTGGTGGCATAGCCAAGAGAAAGGGGGTCTCATCACGAGCCAACCTTCTCATTTATGTGAAATGCTTATGGGTAACATTGCCACCACTGGTCACCACGCCAGGGCAGTGTCCTTTGACTAGCTTATTGAAATAAAAAGCAATAAGAATAAAGATAAAAAGGCATGGATGGGCTTGGAAACATTTGCATCCATGACAGGTGCAACTCACCCTCTACAGAGGCACCCACAGGTAAGCCATGTGTTTCCCTGTTATCACTGCATCCCTTGTCCAGACATCCCTTACCACATCATCCACTCACATGGATTGGATTTGATTTCTCTCGAAAACACCCCACATCTAGTGAGCATTATCCCAATAGGGCTCCATGTCACTTCCTCCAAACTTGGCTTGCAGATTTGTATAATGTCTTTAAGCACTTGACTGGGTAAAAGGGGTTTTGTGCACATGTTTAATAAAATTGATGATTAGATGTGATTGATATTGTTATGATCCCTGTGACTTATGAGCCCATGGAGGGTGTATCTGTTGATGTGCAGGACCATAACTGATGGATAGGTACCATTATGGACAGGTACACATGGGGAGATGATTAGTTTGGACCTCCATGGGGCTGAAATCTTATCAGATGTATGTTGCGACCCTAGTAGGGGGCAGAGACATATCAAAGGGTTTGCACCGGAGAGGAGGAGGACGTTCCACAAGAGGCAACTTAGCAGGCCTGTACCGAGGGGGGTTGTGCCCTTTCCACCAGGACGTTGTTCTTGGAAGGCCCATGACATCACCCAAAATACTCATGACATCATCCAATGCTTGTGGAGGTTTTGGGAGGTAGTTGTGGCATGTGTGGTAGCTTCCGGAGGCCTAAGGGGGCCTAACGTTTTTCTCCAGGAGGCCAACGTTGCCCTAAAAGGGGCTAACGTCACCCTAAAAGGGAATGACGTCTTCATTTATGCTTTATTTAGGGTTTTATCATGACATTTAATGTAAAAACAATATTATTATGTGCTTTTGGCCTTGTTGGCCTTTTGTTACCTAAAATTAAATTAAGGTCATTGCTATTGTATAAGTAAGAGAGCTAAAACTCTCTTTTATTCATCATCCTTCACTCACACTTGTGTGAGGTCTGAAATTTTCGGCCCTTCCAAGGTTTTTGACTGAAATTGCTAGAGCGCACTTGTTGAAGGAGGCTTATTTTGGCTATTTTTGGCATTTTCTTGGTGGAAGGTTTACAACTAGGGTTTAGCTTGATGAATGTTTGGTAAATGTAAGTGAATTTTTGCAATCCTTCCTTTACTTGAATGGTTATGGTATTTTTACTTGCATTTTCTTAATTAAATTGTTGGAATAAACCCTAGGAAATAAGCACATGTTGGTGTCCTTATTTTAAGTCCCTACTAGATTTTTCCAAGGATCCTTTTTACTTGTTGAAGACATTGCTAGGGCATTGCCATTGCAACACCCTACCTTTTCTCTTCATGCTAGCCGATTTTACTTTTCTACTGAGCTAAAGAAGGAGGAAAACACACTAAGGCCCAGGGTTACTACACCTTAGTGAGTCGTTTTCCCCTAGGGTTTGATGGTTGAAGCCTTGGCTTATCAACACTTCACCATCAAGTTCCTCTTGTCTTTGGTTATATTATTATCATATTGTTCCTTCAACTCTTGCCGATACTTTTGAATCCATTTTCCCTATGAATGCACTAGTCTAAGACCTCTTACTTGAGTATTTTGATCACAACATCCAAAATCTTTGAACAATTACTAATAAACTCTAACCCTAGCTTACATTAATTTGCTAACCCTATTGCTGCCATTATCCATTTGATTTATAATTATACCTTTCAACATTTCATGCTTCTTTAAAGCAATTGAAAGATTGGCTAAAGCGTAGTAGTCTTTGCTTCTAATGAATGTTGATATTGTGACATTGATGATAAATTGTTCTTGCTCATTGTGAAGCTTATTTAAAAGCATTTATTGTGAAGTAACACATTGTGATTATTGCTATTATACATCCTTGATTTCTTCATCAATAATATTAGTCAATTGATTATTTGCGAAAGTCCAATTATATGAAGTACTAACCAACAAGTGACCTTGCAAATATAGTTTATTGTTGCTTTGTTCCAGGAAGGTACATTTCTGGTTATTATTCACCTTTATTGGTTGTTTAGCCGAACTTTCTGATCGGTGGTGACTTGTGAGGGGGAAACTTTTACTTAGCCTTAAAAAAATTTCCTTCTCAAAACCCCAGGCCACCGAGGACGTCTCCCCTGGGCCTACCACCCTAAATAGAAAGAGTTATCCTATTGAGGTGACAGTGATAAGATAGTCTCTAGTTACGTAAGTTTGCCTTCCATTTACCTTTCCTTTACATCCAGCTACAAATTGTGCGATAACAGGGTCTTTGTTATAATTGTGATGACAATTATTTTCCGGGGCACAAGTGTAAGGAACAAAAGCTTTGCATGGATATGTCTTAGGATGTTTATGAACACGAGGTAGGTGTTTCCCATGTACCCGAGCTACCCCCACCAACTTATCTTAATCAACTCTCTGATCCACCGGAAGTTGAACCACTGATTTACTTGAATTCACTCACTAGTTTCTCTGCTCCCCAAAACCTCAAGTTAATTGGCTACATTAAGAACCATAAATTCATTATTCTAGTTGACAGTTGCAGCACCCATAATTTTATTCATCATCACATTTCCCAAGAAGTCAATTGCTACATCTGTCCAATTAATAATTTCCAATGGGGGTTCCATGAAATGTGGAGGGCATTGTGAAAATGTGTGCCTACAAATTGGTTAATACCACCTGAAATCTCATATGTTTTCTGTTGACATGGGTGGTTGTCACATTGTACTTGGTGTTGAATGATTATGCACTCTCTTCCCTATCACCATCGATTACCGAAAATTAACCATTCAATTCCAATAGGAGGGCCAACAACACCAGTTCCAAGGCATCACAACAGGGTCACCAGAGATGATCAATTCCCACCGAATGGAAAATATCCCCAGAAAAGTTCATTCTGGCATTATTTCCCAACTTCATTCCATTCAGGTGGTTGATACACCCTCTTTCCATCCTGACCTCCGATCTATCCTCTTCCAACACCAAGCTGTGTTTCAAACCCCCCAGGGGCTTCCCCCTTCTCGAGGTGTCCATGATCATTCCATTCCACTAGTTCCGAGTAGTCTTCCTCCAAATGTTCACCCTTATCATAATCCCTTCGCCTAGAAGAATGAAATTGAGAAGATTGTTCAAGAATTTCTAGAAGTCGGTGTCATCCGCCCAAGTACCAACCCCTATTCTTCTCCAGCAGTCATGGTACTCAAGAAAGAAGGTACTTGGTGCATGTGTCCTGATTTTGATGCCCTCAACAAACTCATAATCAAAGACAAATTTCCCATTCCTGTCATTGATGACCTTTTGGATGAATTAAGTGGTGCCCAATATTTTGCCAAACTTGATCTCCACTCTGGCTACCACCAGATTCGTATGAAAGAAGAAGACATTCCCAAGAATTCCTTCAAAACTCATGAGGGTCATTATGAGTTCTTGGTTATGCCATTCGTCCTCTGTAATTCTCCATCCACTTTTCAAAGTCTCATGAATAATGTATTCCATCATTTCCTCCGTCATTTTGTCTTAGTTTTCTTTGATGATTTTCTCATCTATAGAAAAACTTGGTAAGACCATCTTACCCATGTGGATCAATTTCTAGAACTATTATCTCAACACAAACTTTTTCTTAAGCAGTCTAAATGTTCTTTTAGAGCCTTTGAAGTTAATTACCTAGGACATATTGTTGGAAAGGATGATGTCAGGGTGGATTCGAAGAAAATTGAAGCTATGCAGGATTGGCTGTGCCAAAAAAATCTTAAAATTTTGCGTGGCTTCTTGGGTTTGACGGGATATTATCGCAAGTTTGTTCAAAATTATGG
>SNQJ01S0007029.1:29445-75838 GCA_010110895.2 Picea sitchensis | reverse complement strand
TCATAAAATTATTTTATTTTTTATTTTATTGTCTGAAAGAGTGTTTTATATAAAATAATATAATTTTTTATTTTATTGTGAAAGTGTTTTTATTCATATGTAACATGGATAATAAAACAACAACATTACAGATAAACATGAAGTTTAAATATATGTGAAGAAAACTAAGGAAGGTGTCACGAAAACGGAAGGAGAGTACACATTTAAAAACCAAATTAATATACTAGAAAAAGGAATATGTAATAAATTAGTCTCAAGAAAATAAGTCAAATAAAGACGAATAAAAACGGAGTTAAAAATTGGAAAATCAAATAAAGACGAATAAAAACGGAGTTAAAAATTGGAAAGTCAAATTAAAATAAACTAAATTAAATAAAAAATAAATCAACAAGGAAATTAAATTTAATTAATAATATTTTTCTCAAATAAAAAACAATATACTTAAAAAAAAAATTGTTGATAAAAAACAAGAAAATAAATCAAATAAAGATCAATAAAAAGGGAGTTAAAAATTGGAAAGTCAAATTAAAAAACTAAATTAAATAAAAAGTCAACAAAGAAATTAAACTTAATTAATGATAAAGGAAAAATGTGTTTTCCTCATATTAAAAAAAAACTGGTAAAAACAATATACTTAAAGTGAAGAGTAAAAATAATGGGTTATTTAAGTTATTTTAAAAAATATCTATAATAATAACAATCAAATCTAAATTCAAGAAATGTATATGTATTTTTTTTTGTTTGCTAGTTTGTTTGTGATTTGCGGGACTACCCAGTGGCTTGAGAAATGGTAACTCAGGAGCATCTAAGATAATTTGCGCATCTAAGATAATTTGCTTATCAAATTCAAATTCATGGTAAAAATGTTTGTAAGTACTTTCACGATATTTGATAGTCAAAATGTAGAGTGACAAACAACTTCACACTCTATATTTGATGGTCAAAATGTCTACTTAAAAAATAATATTTTCAAAAAATTATACGAAAACTTTTCCAAAAAATTATACCATACTTCTTGATAAAAATATTTTAAAAATATTATATGATATAAAAACTAAAAAATAATGTAAATCAAATTCAAATTTCAAAATATCTAAATGAACTTACAAATTACACAATGTTTCCAAATTCCAAAGTATCTTAATAAACTTTATATTTCTTGAAAAACAATATTTCCAAATTCCAAAATATCTTAACAAACTTTATATTTCTTGAAAAGAGTATTTCCAAAGAAATAAAAAGAAATATTCAAAAAATTTATATTGTTTCTCAAATCCACATTTAATATTATCATAAAATTTATATCATTTTGTTTAAAATGTATATCTTAAAAAAATTATACCAACCTTTTATTTTATTGTGTATCAAATTCACATTTAATAATATTATAAAAAATTTATATCATTTATTTTAAAATAAATATTTAAAATAATTACATTGAAATGAAATGGTGTAATGTGATTTTATTTTCGTTTTCATTTTACTTTTTAAAATAAAATAAAGTATTATATCATATAAATAATGAAATTATACAATTTAATTACATTCATTCTACTTGTATACCATTCATTTTACTTTAGAAACAAAGTATTATATCATATGAATAATGAAATTATACAATTTAATTACATTCATTCTACTTGTATATCATTCATTTTATTTTATGTTATATCATTTGAAATTGATAAAATTTTACAACTTAATTTCATTTTTATTTTTACATTAAATTTACTTTTCACTTTCATATATTTTTCAAAAACCTTCTTTATTGAATAAAATTATACAATTTAATTTCATTTTTGTTTTTATATTATACTTATTGTTCATTTTCATCTCAATTCTATTTTTATGGGTATTTGTTTTTTAACCTCGTGGATAGCATAATTCATAAAATATACCTAAACCTCTTATATCCCTGGGATTGTAATTTAACACCCATACTCTCTCATACGGTACACCATTTCTCTGGTGAAAAAAAATAAAAAAATCTACACACCATTTCATCTTCAAAAACCTTCTTTATTGAATAGTATTTGTTTTTCTAAATTCTGAATAATATTGAATAGTATTTTTCTATGTTGAGAGTTTCACATGACTCTTATAAAAAACCAAGGGATATTCACTCGATTATGTAGGAGATGTTTTGAGTTTTAACCTCCATATCACGGACTCAGTCAGATCATTGGTTTTGGCAAAAAATTCGTTCCAAATCTTCAAGATAGCTCCATTCGATCGATTGTAGTTTTGACTGTGAAACTGTTTTTGAAATTGTATTTACGAGATCAATTCAACACCGTAGTAGACTACACCAACTTTTCTCCGACCCCATACAAAATTCATCCCTAATTTCTTCTCAGCCGCATTTACTAATTTCTTACAAGCTGCATTTACTAATTTTATCATTACTACATAGTCAACATCTCTAACAACTTTGCTTTCGCCGTGGAAGTCAGCCTTTCATGGGACCTTCCTGTTTGCCATCTCAAGTTCCCAACTATTATTATTATGATATATGGTGCCCTGACAAGTACACATAGTCCTTTTGGTCTTGACTATATGTAGGGTAGTATTGAAAATTCTAGGAAGGAAAGGAAGGGTTTGCGTGCGGATTCAAGCTTATGTATCTCTCCCCTAATGATAGCCACCAATTACCGCTACAGGTCCATAGCTCAGCTGAGGATAAGCTACATCGCCTGCAAAATCAAATCCCTCCATGTCTGCTGCTGCAGTTGACTGATAGTTGAGAAACGGAAAGAAAGAAATTACAGGTATGGGTTTCTGTTTCGATAGTTTTCTTGGGATGGATGACGATACAGGGTTTTGCATTCTAGGGTTTGTGTGGATCGTCAAATTGAAGTACCTTAATCTGTGAAAATTTCACAAAATCTGCAATTGGGTTTTTGGGGATGCCCGGTTCTTGTTGTCCTGAAGTGGGTTTTTCGAGTTTTGGTTGTTTAGGAAATACCCAGAATTTCTGACATGCCCGAAACCCTAAAACTATTGGGGTTTAGTAGTTTATTTCATTCGTGTAAAAATGGCCTCCATAATAGTACAGCTCCTCCCTGTTGGGGTATTGATAAACACGGTTTCTGATTATTTAATTAAAACGGCTATTGCGGCACACGATATCATGAACGAGAAGAGTTTCAACGTATTGGCAAAGTATCTGCTTTCCATTGGAACTCTGCTCCATAGATTGGATGCCAGGGAAATTGATGGAAATTCCTCTATTATCAGGGGTTTGCAGAGCTTAAAAGAGGAAGTTCTTAAATCTGATAATCTCGTAAAGAAGTACAAAGAGAGGTCTCGGATATCAAACCTATTGAATTGCCGAAAGACCTCTGAGGAGATTCAGCAGGCCATAAGGGATATTGGGAACACCTTGAGTCTTTTTGATCTCTACACTATTGAAATCAATGAGGATGTGAAGAATCAACTCATGTTATTAGAGAGCCAGATGGTCCACGAGGTGGTCAGGGCTTCTGAGGATATGTTAAAGATTTCAGAAATGCTGACTATGGAGACTAAGAGGGGCAGGGCGAATCGGGCCCGTGCATTGGAGCTCCTGGAAATGATTGCCTTTTCACACAGCGGTGCACAGAGCCCCAGTTATATAACGAGGGAGCTTCAGAGGTTTGAAACAGATATTGAAGAAGCTGAAAGAAGAAAGGAGCGTCAGGAAGTGCAATATATGCAGCAGGTTATGGCTCTGCTCTCTCAAGCAGATGCCGAGATGGCATTGGAAACATCTCGCAAACAATACTTGGAATTGAGGCAAGAAGTTAGCGGATCTCGCGAAATTTTTGCTGTCCATGAACCATATTCGGAATTCAAGTGTCGTCTGACAGGTAAAGTGATGGATGACCCAGTTCTGATTTCAAGTGGCCATACCTACGAGAGGGAAGCGATCTTACACGAATTTTCCAAAGGTATATTGAAGGATCCCATTACAGGCCAAAGTCTGAAGGATGCTGTTTTGACACCGAATCATGCCTTGTATTGCACTATACAGCTCTGGAGGCAGCGGAATTACATGGCTCGGATTTTGAAAGCAAGAATTGAGCTGGAAAAACGAAATGAGGCTGAGCGAGTAAGGGCACTTACGGATTTGGTGGAACTCTGCAAGGAGAGTGCTAATGATAAGGACTGGATGGTTTTTGAATCTTTGGTGCCTTTGATATTGGAAGCTTCAAAGTCACGGAATAATGAGTTGAAGGCACTTTGCTTTTCAGTCTTGACATTGATAGTCAAAGACAGTATTCATGGCAAGGTCAAGACTTTCCTGCAAATCTGTTTCTTTATTATCTTGTTTGTGATTGTAAAGCTCTTTTTCAGTTAGTAGTTGTTTGTGTAAAAGATTATGAGACTTTCTCACAGTTTATTCTGTAAAAAACAAGCAGGAAAAGCTGGTTGAAGCCGGGGGGCTTAAGCAGATCATAAGATATATGGACCGAGGCCCAGATGTTACAACAGCTGCTATAACCCTCCTGTCAGAGTTGGTAAAGAGTAAGAATATACTTGAACAGTTAGGTCAAGAATGTGGTGCTATCTTGATGCTTGTTACAATTTCAGTAAGGGGTAATCATCCAGAATTGGCAACAGATATTGAGAGCATCCTAGATCAGCTTTCATATGATGGTGATTCGTATCATGAAGAAAACATCAAAGCAATGGTTAAGGCTAACTGGTGCAAGCCATTTGCTGACTGCCTTCACAAGGGTATGTAATTTCATTTTTATGTTAAATCTACTGTGTTGTTTGAGTTACCATAGTCACTCTTGTGCCTTCTGCTAACAATTTGAAGCTACGATGTGCATTCACAATAACTACTAAGAGCATTCAAGCAAACATTGAAGAGAGACTTAGTGTGATTCCCTACCTATCTTGTTCCTAAGCAAAACTGCTACTTGAATTATGCATGAAGTTATCTGTTCAAATTATGGTCATATCCAATGTTTCAGAACTCGTCAATTAATTGACAATTTTGTAATTTTTTGCCAAGTTAATGATGAAATGAGAAATCATGGTTAAAAATTGTGATTTTGTATTAAATCGGAAAAATTTGCCAGGGTGTAAAAAAAATGTCAATAAAACCCCAAAAGGTCTCTCCTTCTGCTCATTTGACTTGTTGTTTGCACATTTGGTAGATAGGAGTGTTTCAGTAAGGTTAGAGGGAAAACTTGATGTTCAACTATCTGATGTTGTTGTTAGTTTATATTTAAGTTTATTGAAAAAAGGAAATATTTTGCAGTTTTTTAATGCTTGCCAATTTTTTGCCCCTTTTTTTTCTAGTCCCATTTTTTGATCCTTATTGAGTTCTTCCCAAGTCTGACTTTTGTAACATTGGTCATATCTATCCCATGCTCGCATTTTTATGTTGAATAGTTGACAGATGCTACCCATCACCTAGTGGAAAAGCTCGGCAAGGGTTCTGAAAACATCTCCTCGGAAAAACTCGGCGAAAAAATCGGAAAAACTCGGCAAACATTAAAAAATACATAATTTATTCATGTTTTTTCAAAATTTTAAACATTTTTCAATATATAAAGCAGCAACAACATCATATAAACCAGTGTTGAATATATTGGCGTTATATCGGAAATTTCGGATGTGTCGCCGACATTTTCACCTGGCCGAAATTTTCTTCCGAATATTTCGCGAAACTTCCGAAATTTTGAATGTGTCGCGACACATTCATTAACTCGCGACATTTTCTCAATGTGTTGCGAGTCGATGGAATATGTCAGCCTGCTTAAATTTTTTAGCAAATAAAAAGCACGTGAGGGGTTTTACTAAAATTCTTAATGGTAATGTAAAAGTGACATTCTCCTTTATCTTTCATTTTCATCATTTTACTTAAATTTTTAACATTACCATTAATTGTTTCAGGATGTTTGAGAGTGGTTCCAACCTCATTGGACTTCATATGGAGAAAGTAGAATTTTAGGTTCCATTCAAAATTCAGCAGACATAACAGTTTTCAGGATTTCAAAATTGGCAAGATTGCAATGTTTCCACTGGATTCTATCATGTATGAGAGTATGGAATTGACATTTAATCAAGAGAACCAAGCCCTTTATGTACCTCGATGTTGGTGGCATTGATTGTTGAACTCTTTTGTCATGACCCCAATAAAAATGTACCCTTCACTCAAGTATAAACTCTTCTCTTTGTCGTTGTGTCAGGTGACTTAGTGGTGTATGTGCACACCAACCTATGTCTTATATACAAGTAGAGAGAAGAGTGGTTGAAGGGAAAGACAAAGATGTGCGATGGTAAAAATGTACACTTCACTCAAGTATAAACTTTTTTGTTGAACTCTTCTCTCTGCCCATTGCTTGCAAATAAGACAGGGGTTGGTTTGTAGATACACCACTAAGTCACTTGGCACGATGACAAAGTGAAGAGTTGTTGAAGGGAAAGATAAAGATGTAGGATGTGTTTCCTGATGGCATGGTTTTGGACTGTAGTGTTGAGTTGGTATTAGCCAACCTGGATCTTAATGAACTAGTGCTAGGAGGCCACATCGTTGATGATGGTGATCCTTGGGGGCCATCCTCCTGAGTTCACACTCACAACAAATGATTGCACATAGGGGAGGAGGAGAGGAGGATGGAGAGAGAGCAATGATGCCAGACCTTGATGATTATGACATGGAGGATCACTGACAACAATCACTCATGAGCTATGAGATTCTTTCATCTACGGGTCTAGTATCTACCCTATAGCTAATTTGTATTTTTCATTGGCATCTCCACCTATGTAATTTTGACTTAACTAGTATGTTATTTGTTTTTGTAGAGGCCATTTAGAGCCTCATTATGTATTTTGTCTTGACCTCAGATATGCATTGCACTTTGGTGCTCTCTAGATATATTCATGAGCATACTTTGGATATGTTCCCAATTGTCTCTAATGCTTTGGAAACATGATTTAAAATCTTATTATCACCTTATCACCCGATATTAAGATTATACTAAGGCAATTCCATTATTCTTATCATGATATACGCACCTTAATATCATCTTAATATTTCATCATGATATCCATGATGATATTAATCATGATACACACCTAGTCTACATCAGATTATAGTCTAAGCTCTAGGGTCATGATATCGCATCTTAATTCATCTTAATCTCACATCGGATTAGAATCATGAAATAGTTGATATCATCTAAGCTCCAGGGTCATGATATCCATGAGACTAATTATGGTGTCTTCCACAATAGTCTTTATTTTTAATACTTCAACATGTTTCAGAATTTTCAGTTTAGTAACGATATGTGACCACTTGACATCTTATGCAGCTTATTTATTGGTTGTATTTTCATATTTATGTAGCAAAGTGTTTATTTGATGTTGTTGTTGTTTTACAAGTTTAAAAAATTGAAAAAAATGAGTGTTTTTGTATTTTTTTGAGGTCTTGCGACATTTTCTGCCGATGTCGCCAAGAAGTTACATTCCGGACCCTTGCCGACACTTTCCCCGACACGAAATATACAACATTGATATAAACAGATAGGCACATAAATATGGAGAAAGAACCGATATATATATTATATAGTGGATGCTAAACAAAAACCGATACATCAAAGTCATTACTGAAAGTCTGAAACCAATACAATTTTTTTTCTGATTTACCTATTTTTTCCGATCTGTGGCGAGTTTTACCGATTTTTTACGAGTTTGCTGAGTTTTTAAAAAAAATGCAATTTTTTCAAAACCCAAAAAATCGTGATTTTTGTTTTGAAAAAATCGGCAAGCTGAAAAACTCGCGATTTCCCCGATTTTTGCCGATTAATCGGCGATTTCTTCTACTAGGACCCATCACCTTGGTCACCAGGTAAGAGTTTCTGCTCGAGTTTTGGGAGTAACAATTTGGAAAAATATCCAATAAATCATAAAAGTTGTTATAAAACTTGACAGCAATATAAGTGCATCATTCTTAACTAAGTTTTAAAGAAACTAATATCAATTTACAATTTTAAGCTATTTCTTCAATTTTTAGCTAATTTTGCCGTCAGAAAATATACCATTTGAAAACATAAATTTAATCCCTTGATTTACCAACTCCCAACATTTCATGTGTGGTCTTCTTCATAGAGCATCTCATAAGCACTGAAATGAATATAACTCCAAAACCTAAACAATGTTTTACAAGAGCGTGAAACTCTCATTGATCAAGTGATGAAACAAATGGGTGGCTCTCCATGGATCAATAAACTGGATTCTCCACCTTGGCAGATAATGTTGATGGAATTGCTAGAATGTCCACTCTTAAACAAACTGAAGTAGTAGCCCCTCTAGAGGTGTCACCTCTTCATAGACTAAGGCTATGTTGAAAATATGTTGAAAATTATGATGACTTTGAATATCCGAAAATGACTGCACAAGCAAGTTGAAAATGATTGCACAAACAAGTCAGTGGAACCAAATCGGCTGTAAATTCCAGAGATTTTTGGCTATGCAGGGTATAACATATTTAAACACATCTCCACCTCTTTGGCGACATATGGCATCTTTAGAAGGCACTTAAACTGGAACCTGAACCCCAAATGTCTTACCAGAGAAGGTGTTTGGTATTTATCCATACCATATACTGTTGATGGACCTTTAATTACCATCTATTGTCTAAAATTGAATTTGTTGAAGGAAAACTGGCAAACCTAGTCCCTAACTGTTGTATGAAATTTGTGGAAACATTTTAACGATTTAATGTGTTTTCACAATTTGTAGTACAGCAATTTTTTCCTTTATATTGATACAAATTACTTACCTCTGGTTACAGACTTGGTGTTTACCATTTACAATTGGTTCCAACAGCTGACAGATATTTGCAAAAGGATACTTGAAGTAGGAAAAAGTAGACCCCTGAAAACATTTTGGTTATTTTGTTTCTGGTGCAGGCTCCCAAGGGTCCAAGTTAGCAATGGTGAAGTGGCTTGCACATTTTGAGCTTGATGACAATAGAAGAGAAGCGTTGGTTCAACAAAATGTGATTGATGCTTTAGTTGGAATGCTGAAGTCTAGGCACTTTAGATTAGAGATTCTGGCTCTTGAGGCTTTACGGAAATTCTCTTTTCATGAGAAATCTAAAAAATGCATTGCAGAAGCAGGTGGAGTTCCCTTGTTGCTTGAACTTTTAATGAAGCCTCAGTTAGAAATGAAAATCAATGCTGCAGCTATTTTAGCAGATTTAACCATGAAGCACGGGGCATCTTTTCTTCTCCAGGCAGATCAAACACCAATTGAACTTCAAAAGATAGTGGAAGCTGTTATGGGGAATCTAATAGCCAGTGTACTGACTGCAGAAAATGCAGTGAAGGTGCTGTTACATTTGACAGAAATTTCAGATGCCAATGAAGTTACCGAATTGATCAAGGACAATGATCATGGCATTCAAACATTTTTGGGTTACATCAAAATTGGAACACCCCCATTGCGGGATCATACGATAGAATTGGTATTCAACTTGTGCAAAAAGGATCTAACTATAATATCTTTTGTAATGGACGATCATGACTGTTTGAAAGCACTACTGCAGGTAATAAAAAATGATTTAGTTGAGGGCAGTGTTCAAGCTGCTGCAGCAGGAATTCTTTCAAGGATTCCATCTTCTGATAATAATCTGAACAGGATTATTACTACTGAAAATGTGCTTCCAGCATTGGTAAAGATGGTTTCTGGGAAAAATCTGGAAGGCCAAGCAAATGCCCTGGAGGCTCTAGTAAGGTTTACTGATTCGAGTGATGTCCAATCTCAGCGGTCCTTGATTGAATTAGATCTGATTTTTTATCTTAAACAAGTGCTGAAGTCTGGAACTATACCAGCGAAAATTTGGGCATGCAAGATCTTGGAAAACATTTCTAAAAGCACCTCAAAACTAAATAGAGAACCTCATAAGTGGGGTTTCAAGCTTTCCAGGAAAACTTCTCTAAACTGCAAACTTCACAAAGGGAAATGTAGTTTAAAGGATTGCATTGTTGAGGCTGGAGTTGTTCCTGATATTGTGGAGATCCTGAAGAACCAAAACCCAGAAGTTGTTTTAGCTGGGTTAAAAGCTTTGGAGACCTTATTGTTAGAGGAAAACATGTTAGAGGATGGTATACAGATCTTGTATAAATGCAAAGCCATTGATCAGTTGTTTCCATTGGTACACTTGGATTCTCATACTTGCTCTGAAAAGTGTGTGGATATACTGGAAGTGATTCTTAGGTTCCCAAACATGAAAGGTACCTATGGGCAACTGGTTCAGAGGTCTTTGGCAGCTGTTTCTGCTTGCAGGGTACCATCACTACAACAGAAGGCTAGTAAGCTGCTTAGACAATTGACGATCCCATCATAATCTGAAACATGCACCGTAAGATGGAGAATTTTGTGGACATATTCTTGAACTATAGTTTCAAATTCTATTTCATCTTCCAATAGAATCATACTGAATTTGTGAGATGCAGGTTGAAGTATGCCAAAGTATTTTCTTAGTCTCCCAACAAGGGGCTCAGAAATGAAGATCGCAGTGTTTATCGTTCTGGAGATAAACTGTTTAAATCTTCCAGTTTTAAATGAAAGAATACTTTGACAGAAAAGTCACTTGTGCTCAATCATATAATACTGTATGGTGTCTTCTGTTGACGTCAATTTTAGAATCATGTTCAAGATGATGGGAGCAGTTAGAAGCAAATTTGTATGGTTGGATGGGTAGAGTAAAGATATTTGTACATAGATATATATGTTACTATCTTGCCCAAGTTCAGATCCGTTATAGAGGCTTTTCAAAGGAGAGTGAATTAAAAGCATTCCAGACATTTGGGCTCGTGAATCTAAGAAAGCTTATCTTTCAAGCTTACAGGATCTTTAGCAGGTTGAATATAATATGTTATTTGTAGAGGCAAGTTCCCGCTACCTTTATTGTACAAGTATTCTGTAATCTTGGGTTTTGTTGCCTTAAAGGTACATGATAGCATATATGCATGCTAGAATATTTGTGTTCGATATATTTCTGTAATTTAGAAAAGTTCACCCTTCACCTCGGAGGAAGATCATAGCTGGCAACTCAGTTGTGTCCTGGGATGTGTTTTCCGACAAGTCGCTAGTTAGGGCCACCCTCTGTATTTTGGCCTAAAGTAACTCTGTGACATTATAGCATTTTAGTAGAAAATTATTTTAGTGGGAAATTCTTGGTTTAGTCCTTTTAATCTTCTTGATCAAAGTCTTCTCTTTTTTTCCAGCAAATATTTACATGGTTTAATGTCTCATTGATATGGCCTTGATTTTATATATTTGTTGTATTTGCTTGATTGAATATATATTATATAATTTGAATTGCTTTTGATAATATGTTATATATTCTTTTCAGCAAATATTTACATGGTTGAATGTCTCATTGATATGGCCTTGACTCTAGATATTTGTTATATTTTCTTGATTGAATATGTGTTGTAGAATTTATTTTTTGCTGCTATTTTAGTAAGTAATCGAAAAGTTTGGAGTGGCAGTTCTTTGCTTTGTGAGGATTTCGAAGAGGTGGTTGGTCTGCCCAGATGATAATCTGTAGATATTTGGGTACATGTAGATATCCTGTTACAATCATCTCCTGAACATTCAGATGGTGAAAATATTATCAAAGATGTGTTTGGAGTCTAATCAATAATTTAATCTCATTATCTATTAGATCCGATTTGGATATATATGCTTTAATCATTCTTAAAGTGATATACTTAAAGTCTATAAATGCTACACCAATTCTACGTTGAAGTTTGTGCATACCAATTTTTTTTATTATATTACACTAAATTGAAGTTATTTTATATTAATTTTGAATTGTGAAATCACAGAGTCCAACTGTAACTCTATGTTTGTTAGGCACTCACTTTCTTATTGTGATCTGGGAGGGAGTTCTTTACTGGATGTTTATGATTTTTTGCTCATCAGAAGCTATCTGCTTGAGATTTCTGGTGAACATTTAGATGGATTTTTTTTATAAAAGTTGTGTTTGGTGTCTATTAAAAATTTCATCTTATTATCTTCTGATTTGGACACACGATCAAAGCATTTTTATAGTGAAATAGTCATTCTATAAAGTACTACAACCAGATTTTGGAGTTTGTGCATAACGACTTCTTTGCTATCACTGTTAGTTAAAGTAGTTATATCCTGATTTTAAATGAGTTTGATTTGTTTTTGATTTGTTGAAGCTCAAAGCCCAAATGTAACTCCATGCTTATTAGGCACCCATATTCTGATTGTGGTTCAAATGGTGTTTATTAGTTGCTTAAAAGTTTTTGATCATCATGGACTATCTACTTATGATTTCACCTAAACATTTAGCTGGAAAAGATTATGAAGTTGTTTTTGGAGTTGATTATTAGTTTCATCTCGTTATATATTAGATCTGATTTGGACACACATTACTATTAATTAAAGTAATTTTCTTTTGATTTTGAACAATTTTGAATCATCAAAGCTTGGTCCAAATGTAACTCCATGCTTGTTAAGCACCCACTGGGTTAGAAGGTCTTGCTTGCTAACTTGTGATTGTTTTGATCATCAGAAGGTCTTGATTGTTTTGATCATGATGGGTATTGGCTTATGATTCCTCTCAAACATTCATATGGGGAAATTGTGAAAGTCGTGATCAGAGTCTATCAATAATTTCATCTCATTATCTTTTTGAGATCTGATTTGTAAACATATAAGCAATATTTTCATCTCATTATCTTTTTGAGATCTGATTTGTAGACATATAAGCGTGTAGCATTTTAGCATTTTTAGAGTGATATACTTGGACCATAAAGTACTGCGCCAACTTTACTTCAAAGTTTGTGCATAAAACCTCTTTGCTATATTACTATTAATTAATTTTATTTTATTTTTATATAAATTTGAATTCTCAAAGTTTGAGGTCCAAATGGTAACTCCATGCTTCTTAAACATCCATGTGAGTATATCAATAATTTCATCTCATTATCTTTTTGAGATCTGATTTGTAGACATATAAGCGTCTAGCATTTTTAGAGTGATATACTTGGACCATAGAGTACTGCCCCAACTTTACTTTAAAGTTTAGTTTGTGTATGAAGACCTCTTTGTTATATTACTATTAATTAATTCTATTTGTTTTTTATATGATTTTGAATTCTCAAAGTTTGAGGTTTGAGGTTTAAATAGTAACTCCATGCTTTTTAAGCATCCATGTTTTCATCATAAGGTTTGGAAGTCTTTCAGTCATGTCTTATGAATTTATAATCATCACAGACTCTTTGTGTACTGTTTCTCTCATAAAGGCCTAGGCCTTGGTGACTTAAAGCATCCATGTTTTCATCATAAGGTTTGGAAGTCTTTCACTCATGTCTTATGAATTTATAATCATCACAGACTCTTTGTGTACTGTTTCTCTCATAAAGGCCTTGGTGACTTGGGGCACTTTCTAAATTGCCTCACAAAAGTCCCAACGGAATCACAAAAGCTCCAACGGAATCACTTAAAATGAAGGATCAATTTTGTTGGAGGTTATTGCTTCCGATTAACATTTATGGCTTTGACTTGGACAAATGATTCTAGTCCCAATATCTTTCGCTGTGTGTTGAAGAAGATTCAAGATTCAAGGTTATGTGATAAGACTCAACTAACAACATTTGTCTCTGTTTCCATCTATATCCAGAGGTCATGGTATACCGCTGTTTTCAGATAACAATGCATGACATAACAATATTTTGAATCGATGATAATGATAGAAGAATTATCCATTGGGTTAATTTTGAATATAAATATGTTTGTCTTCTTTCCTCTTAGAAAATCAATTTGGTATGCAATCAAGTATTATTCATTTAGGACTTCTACTTCACTATTTTATGTACTCGTTGGGTGTTTATATATAATGATTTTATATAAGAATGATTAAATATGAGAGGCTTTAAGATGATTTTATATAAGAATGATTAAATATGAGACGCTTTAAGAGTTACTATACTCACAAGAAACTTTTTAGGTTTTGATTGTAAGTTAATACTAACTCTTTTTCTTTAATGATGTGTTTTATGAGTTCTTTATTTTATGATTGTTGTATCCAAATTATTCCACATTATTATATAATCAAATACTTTCAATCATATTAAAAGGGTGGCTATATATAGTCCTTATAAGTACATAACTTTAACATGATAAACGATCATAGAATTCTTTGGACTTGGAATTTTACCTAACATATTTGAAACTCAAGCTATGCCCATATGCATGCTTTTATTAACTTCAAAATTTGATCTAAATACATTAATCATAATAAATCGTTGAATATATCATATAGATTTATATATATTATGAAAATTTATTATAATGCATTATAATATATCAAAATATTATAATAGAATATCTCAAAGCTTGTCTCTTTATTTAATTGCACATTCATAAATTATATCAACATATTTTAGCAATATTAATCTTAGAATGAGAGAGGATGTTATCACATCAACCAAGAGACTTACACAAAAGCAAACTTCAAAGATCATTGACAAAACTTTTCGTTAAAATACATTAATCATAATAAATCAATTGAATATATCATATAAATTTATATATATTATGAAAATTTATTATAATGCATTATAATATATCAAAATATTATAATAGAATATCTCAAAGCTTGTCTCTTTATTTAATTGCACATTCATAAATTATATCAACATATTTTAGCAATATTAATCTTAGAATGAGAGAGGATATTATCACATCAACTCCAAGACTTGCACCACAAAGCAAACTTCAAAATCATTGACAAAACTTTCGATGCATGTAGCACTTTATTAACCACTCTTGTGTCACACTTGTTAAAATAAGATTATTACATTGCCACTCTTTTTGCTTTCTTTCACTCATGTTTTTAACATAATGAAAAGTAGCCAAAGCTATGTGGAATGAGATCCTAAATAAGGATATTCCACTATGAACTTGCATTTAAGAAAGTATCACAAAGACAAGAATAAAGAGCCTCAGATTGTCCAAATGCACATTTAAGCAATGATAATACCTAAGTGAGAGAATGCTTTCACATCAACTTGAGGACTTGCATTCCAAAGCCAACTTCCAAAGTATAAAGGCTTTAAACTTGTGGGTGTTGTGATTCATAAGCTACCATTGTCTCCAAATTATTACACATTACAACTATAGTCAAATACATTCAACTATACACAACTATAGTGAATCATAGTCAAACATTGTCAACCACACTCAATCTTAATCAACTATGTACAACCACCTTTAATTATAGTCAACCATAATCATTAACCATAGGTTAATGGGTTAGAGGTTTAGTAGGTTACTAGTAAATCATAGTAAACCATAATTGATTACAATGAAAGATAATTAATTGGTCAGACATAGTCAACTATGGTCATCCTAGTCAACAATTGTCAACCATGGTCACCCATGCACAATTATAGTTAATTATACTTAATTATAATGAACTAGTTAATCATAGCCAACTATGGTCAACCATAATCATTGAATATAGATTAATGGGTTTGGAGGTTAGGAGTTAGTGGGTTATTATTTAAACATAGTCAACCATAATGAATTATAATAAATCATAATCAACTAGTCAACCATAATAAAAAAGTATTGACCATAATTATATCATTATTTCTATTTTGTGAGGAAATATTTCTAGATGCTAAAACACCCAAACGTATACTCAAATATTTCCATACCATTATTCAAACAAAAGTGGGTTACAAGTTAGTAGTCTAGTTGTAATTGGTGAGTCTAAACCAAAAGTTAAAGTCAAACATTAGTTGTGATGTTATTATGGATGCAATTTGTTAAGCTTTAGATAAAGCTCCATGTTAAGTATAAAACCCCCTATGAAGCCCTAGATATTGAATTATTACATTTCTACTGTTATATTTGTATGTAGGCTAGAACCCTTTCATTATAATTGTACCTTTCGTCTCCTATATATACACACACACACACACCAAGGAGACCTAGTCTTATGATTATCTCATCTTGCACATTGAATATATTGTAAAATGAGGTTTCCCTCTCGAATTGAATTGTTATACATCATTTTTTAATCATTCTCAAGGCGTTGGTTCATACCATTTGGTATCAGAGCATCAATCACAGGGTTTTGTTGCTTCAAACGAGTCATCTTGGAATTTTCTCTATAACTTTTTTTGGGATACTCCAGACAACAAAATTTGGAGGTTAGTCAGGAGACATATCACAGTACGTCTAGTAAAAATTTCAAGTTTTGGCTCGTTATACTCTCAAATATATAACCTACATAAGATAGGGTTTTTGACTCATCCTGAAATCAATTTTAAACAAGTCATACTAGAAGTTTCCCTATAACTTGGCTTCTGGGAAGTTTCAGACAACAAAATTTTGTGGAGACTGAGGATACATAGTGAGTTAAGTCTGGTCCAAATTTTAGGTTTTGGGTCGTTATAAGTTCGGAGATATATTCTTTGGAAGTTAGGGTTTGTGACTAGTCCTGGAATTAGTCTCAAATGAGTTATCTTTTTATTTTCGCTATAATTTTTTTTTGGTGAAGTTGCAGACTTTGAAAATTTCAAAATCTCGAGAGTACATAGCGAGCTACATGTGGAAAAAATTTCATATTTTGAATCATTTTAATTTTTGGGATATATCTCGTGGAAGTTGGGATTGTTCACTGATCATGAAATTAGTCTTAAACAAGACATTTTAGTATTTTTGTTATAATGTTTTATCAGTGAAGGTTCAAATTGTGAAATTTTTAGGAGTTTAAGAAATCATATTAAAGTACTACATGCCAAAATTTTAGACTTAGAATGGTTCAAAGTTTAGAGATATATCAAGACGAATGTCATCCATCTAAACATACTCCAAATAATTTAGGGTTTGAAAAGTACACAACTTACAATTGGCATAACTTTTTATTGGAAGACTGTTTTTGGTGATTAAAAATTTATGATAAAGAGAAAATAGAGGAGTATTATTATTGTTATTATTTTTATCCCATATGGCTCCAAAAAATATTTTAACACCAATTAAACCTCCAAAAATCTCATCTATAACTCATGAAGAAAATGAGGAGATACATAACAAGCTATCCAAATTGGAGGACCAATTTAATTATTTGAGTGCTAGGTCAATAACAAGAGAGGAGTTCGTAAACACACAAATAAAACTTCAATACATGAAAAAGAATATGGATGAAAACAAGGAATAAATATAAAAATCCATGAATGAAATGAAAAAATCCGAAGAAACCATTCTCTTACAAAAGATCCCTGATAGGGATATGGAGATCCAAGGAAATCGTGAAAATAAGGAGAACAAGGTTTTTGAGATTCAATCACATATGGGGAGTATTTTTTTACATTTGGAGAGCTCAAATACTGAATCTTAGAATTATGATCATTCATTACTCCGAGATCCACTTCATCAAGGCTTTAAGTCAACACCAAGGAATTATTTCATTCCAAAGATTGATATGCAGAAGTTTGATGGTAAAGATCTTATAACATGGATATTCCAAATGGAGAAATTATTTGATCTACACCATGTGCCAAGCTTACAAAAGGTACCTATTGCATCTTTGTATTTAGAAAATGATCAATTTGTTTGGTATCAATGGCTTTGTGAAATAAAAAATAATTATGTTACCTCTTGGTCCATTTTTACAGATGAATTGATATCACATTATGGGGATATTAAGAGCAATGCATTCTTTAGTCAATTGATAAATCTTCCACAAAAATGTCCAATTATAGAACACATTCAACAATTCCAAAAGCTCGGTCTCAAGGTAAAGAACATTTATGATGATATTTTGTTAGATCTCTTTATGGGCACTTTAAAGGAGAACATTCAACATGAGGTGCGTCTCTTCAAACCCAAATCCCCAGAGCAAACTTTTAGTATGGAAAGGAAAGTGGAAAACAAATATATGGCTACTAGAAGGGCAACCACTAACAACTATAGAGAGCACCCTATTCCCTTTCCTAACCTCACTCAACCAACAAGGTTGACACCTAATCAAATGGATAAAAGAAGAGAAAATAGACTATGTTTCAATTGTGATAGCAAGTACATGGTGAGAAAAAATTATTCTACATAGACTATGAAGAGGAAGAAGATCAAGAATTAGAACCATCACAAGATCTAGATCTAGAAGAGACTACTCCAACGATATCTTGTCATGCATTGGTTGACATCAATACTCCACAAACCCTTAAGATACAAGGATACATCAAAAAGAAAAAAGAAAAAGGAAACAATTTTGATTGATTATGGTAGTACCCATAACTTCATCAATTACAAAGTAGCAAAAGATTTCAATTGCTTTGTATTTCCAGCACCAAAGTTTCAAGTAATGATTACATATGGAGGCACCATAAATTGTTTTGGGAAGTACCATAGTATTAAGCACGATATGGAGGAGTATTTACTAGATAGTCCCATGATTTCCATCCAAATGGGTGGTGTTGATGTCATGTTATGGGTCTAATGGTTACAATTATTGGGGACAATGACCCTTAATCTTCAAGATCTTTTCATGAGATTTTCCTCAGAAGGCAAGGAAATTCATCTTAGAGGAATCCAAGGGAAACCCTTTGAGGTGATAAGCTCTAATAGCATGCCAACATTACTCAAAAAGGGACACCATGGTGTAATTGCACAATTGTGCTTACTAGATGTTCAAGCATCTATATTCTCTGCTCCAGTGGATCTCCAAATAGTTATCAACAACCATTCTAAGTTATTTGGAGATATGCCTAAGGGTCTTCCACCTGCTTGAGATCATGACCATGCTATTCATTTGCAACCAGGATGTGTACCAACTAAAGGCCTTACAATTATCCATATGAATAGAAGATTGAGATTGAGCGTATGATCCAAGAAATGTTAGAGGCATCATTCAACCTAGATCATTTTATTTCTCTTCACCAGTAGTGATGGTTACAAAGAAGGATGGATCATGGCGTATGTGTCCAAATTAAGGACAAATCAACAAAATGACCATCAAATATAAGTTTCACATTCTTGTCATTGATGAATTATTAGATGAATTGCATGGATCAATTTTCTTTATTAAGTTGGATTTTTGTTTAGGATATCATCAAATCAGAATGAGTCAGAAGGACATTACCAAAACATTCTTTAGAACCCATGAAGGTAATTATGAGTTTTTGGTTATGCTATTTGGACTTACTAATGCAATGTCAACATATCAAATCTTGATGAATTATATTTTCAAACCCTTCCTTAGAATTTTTTTTTTAGGTTTTTTTTATGACATACTAATCTACAACAAATATTGGGAAGAGCATGTACAACATGTTGATAGAATATTACAACTTTTGGAAGTGTAACAACTTTATGCAAAGCCTTCCAAGTGTGTCTTTGCGGTTTAAGAAGTGGAATGTTTGGGTCATATTGTATCTCATGAAGGTGTAAAAGTGGACCCTAACAAAATTAAATCTATGAGGGAATGACCTATTCCAAAAACCTTGAAGAAACTTAGAGGATTCTTAGGATTGACAGGATATTACTACTAGTTTGTTAAGAAGTATGGTCAAATAACGACCCCTCCAACAACATTGTTAAAGAAGGAAGCATTTTCTTGGACTCAAGAAACAACCAAATATTTTGAAAAACTTAAGGATGTTATGTGTACAACTCTTGTCCTGGCCACACTTGACTTTAAAAAAACATTTATT
The DNA here is from genome assembly GCA_010110895.2 of Picea sitchensis. Lineage (NCBI taxonomy): Eukaryota > Viridiplantae > Streptophyta > Pinopsida > Pinales > Pinaceae > Picea > Picea sitchensis. The sequence continues at coordinate 56,132 of SNQJ01S0007029.1, read as the reverse complement.
CTGGAGTATGATGCCTCAAGCCATAGCATTGGTGCAATTTGTAGATTTTAACCTTGCACAATTATTTATTGCAAATAGATTTTCAATAAAAGAACAGAAAATATACAATGGAAAATAGACATATTACACAGACATTTTTCCCTTGGAAACCCAAACCGGGAAAACCAACATATTCTATATTCATCTCATCATACATTGTTTACAATACAATATACATATAGGACATCATAGCATCCAAAAACCTATTCCAATAACCTAGATTAATCAACAACCCTAATTCCTTAGCTGAAAATAGAAAACTATCTATGCAAACCATGTGCCGAAAAACCGCCCAAAAATGGACGTAAAAAACTTCCAATTTTTTTTTCAAGGGTCCTTCCTCTGAACCCTCGCGCAAGGGGGCTCCCACCCCCCCCTACGACCCCTCAGACAGGGGGGCTCTACCCCCTTGTGACCCCTCGGGAAAGGGGGCGCTCCACCCCACTCTTACCCCCCCTGGCCCGCACGCTTGGCACAACATACACACTAATTCTAGTCATGCAAATAATATAACACATACCCAACATTCTCTCACTTGTTTTTTCTTTGCATACAAGGGGTTACAAGGTAACATAGTCAACAATGACCATATATTCTCTACACCAAGAGAACTTCTCTGTGCTCACAAATTTTATTAATGAATCTGCAACATTCTTCAAAGTGTCCACCTTCATTAGCAACACCTCATTTTATTCAACCATATCTCTCACAAAGTGATATTGAATATCAATATGTTTTTTCTTTGAATGATAATCAGGGTTCTTCGCCAAAAAAATTGCACTCTGACTATCACAATCTATCCTTACAACTTGTCGTACCAACCCAATACATGAACACAATCTTTGTAACCATACTACTTCCTTGCTTGCATGAGTGGATTTCATGTATTCAACTTTTTTAGTTGAAAGTGCCACTACAGGCTGTCTTTTTCTCATCCAACTGATTGCTCCTCCAAACAGGTTAAACACACACCCGCTTGTAGATCTTCTACGATCCATATCTCCAACCTAGTCTGCATCCAAAAAGCCATGTATGTCCAACACTTTGTCCAAACCTAGTCTTCCTTGGTAGCACAATCAATAAATGTGCCACGCAAATACCTGAAAACTATCTTTACTGTTGTCCAATGCTCCTTTCCTAGTTTTGACATATACCCGCTCAAAATTCTCACTGCATGTGCAATGTCCGATCTAGTACAGACGATTGCATACATCAAACTTCCAACCACACTCGCATATGGAACACGAGACATGTCCTCCTCCTCTTCCCGTGTCTTAGGACACTGATCCACATATAACTTTACACCTACAGGAATAGGGACCTTGACTGATTTACTTTCTTGCGTATTAAACCTCTACAATATTGTATCAACATATTTTCTCTGATTTAACTAGAGTTTCCTATTTTCCCGATCTCTTTTAATTTCCATGCCCAAAATGAAATTTACAACAGTGAGATCCTTCATGTCAAATTTAGAGGACAACTGAGTTTTCACATCCTGGATAATCTCCTTGTTGTTTCCTATCAACAACATGTCATCCACATACAAGACCAAATAAATCAAATGATCGCCAATTAATTTGAAATACACATAGTGATCCTCTTTGCTTCTTGTGAAGCCAAGTCTCAACATACAAGTATCAAATTTTTTATACCACATCCTTGGTGATTGTTTTAAACCATACAAGGACTTTTTCAGCTTGCATACCAACTCCTTCTTTCCCTTCACAACAAAGCCTTCTGGTTGATTCATGTAGATTTCTTATTCCAGGTCCCCGTGTAGGAATGTTGTCTTCACATCCATTTGTTCCACTTCAAAATCAAATGCAACAACAACAGATAACATAAATCTAATAGAGGTTAACTTGGCAACATGAGAAAAAATCTCACCAAAATCAATTCCCTCAACCTGGGATTAACCCTTTGCTACTAACCAAGCATTGTGTTTCTCCACTTTGCCTTCTACATTCAACTTCTTTTTAAATACCCATTTACTACCAATGATATTTCTTCCAATCGACAAATCCACTAGATCTCAAGCCTCATTCTTATCCAAGGCTACCATTTCTTCAACCATGGCCTTTTTCCAGAGTTTTCCATCCTTTGAATCCACTGCCTCCCTAACAGTTCTAGGATCATCACCAATAATAGACAAAGCAAAATTTGAATGGAAATCAGGTGGTGTATATTTTTTCGGTAGCCTTTTTCCCGAACTGATCTCCTCAATACTGGAGTATGAGGATATTCTTCTTCTGATTCATGTTCTTCTGTAGAGTCTGATTCATCATCCTTTAACTCAAACTCTTTCTTCTTTGGTTATTCCTTACTTGGTAGGACTTCCTGTTTGACAAAATCTTTCATTTCTCTAAATACCACATCTTAACTATACACAACCTTCTTAGTTTATGGGTTCCAAAGCTTATAACCTTTGAGACCATGAGGTAGTTCTTTCAGATTCATCGCATTGGTTTTTTATATTCGATGTTTCAGACCAAACCAGTGTGGTGCATCATTAGGAAAAATATTATGAGGACCACATTGGTTTTGTTCGAAACGTCGAATATAAAAACCAATGCGATGAATCTGAAAGAACTACCTCATCACAACAATGGTCACAAAAGTCTTAGAACTTTGAGACCATCTTTATACCCAATAAAAATACACTTTTCAACCTTCTTATCTAGCTTACTCATGTTTTCCTTTGGAACATGTACATAGGCCTCACAACCAAATACCTTGAGATGTGTGAGAGAGGGTTTCTTACCAGTCCATACCTCATGTGAAGTCTTTTCATCCAGTGATGATGAGGGTGATCGATTGACAGGTAACATGTAATACCCACTTCCTCTGCCCATAATTCTTGCCCTAACCCAACACAACTAAGTATGCACCTTTCTTTTTCCATCAACGTCCTTCTCATCCTTTCTACAACTCCATTCTGCTGAGGTGTATAAGGAGTATTCTTCTGCCTTTCCATACTGCATTTCTTACATAATTCTTCAAATTTATTCCCATATAACTCTCCACCATTATCCATCTTCAACATCTTAATTATTTTCTTTGTTTGATTCTCAACAAGAGCCTTAAACACTTTAAACCTGTCAAATACTTCATGTTTCTTCCTGAGAAAATATATCCAAGTATTCCTTGAGAAGTCATCTATAAATGAGACATAGTACACATGTTTTCCCAATGATGAAACCAACACAGGTCCAAACACATCATTGTGCACTAGCTATAAAATTCCTTTTGCCCTCGTTGCACCAGAAGGGAATCTTACTCGATTATGCTTCCCATATACACAATGTTCACATAAATCAAAATCTAAAGAGCAGTTAAACATACCTTCAACCATACCTTTAATGTCTAGTAGTTGAAGACCCTTCTCTTCGATATGGCCCAGTCTTTGATGCCACGGCATAACCTTTTCTCCATAGACTGTAGGAGTTTTTTTTTCTTGAGCTCCAATATAAAAAACAATGGAACTATTACACCCATCCCTAATAGTGATTCCTTGCAACTTATACATAGTTCCAATCTGAACTCCCTTCAACAACACCATTTCTCCTCGAACCATCTTACAAGTTTCTTTTTCAAATACTGTTTTTACCCCTGCATCGTCCATTTTTCTTACAAAAATCAAATTTCTAGCCAATCCTGGGATGTGCAGAACACCAGACAGTGTTATAATCCTCCTATCTATGAGACTCAACTTGACTCTTCCTCATCCCATGATTTTGGTTGTCGAGTCATCACCAGGGAAAAATTTACCTCCATCATACCTTTCATATTCACAGAACCACTCCCTGTGGGGAGTCATATGAAAGGATGCACCTGAGTCAACCAAGCATGCCTCGTGATATGCATGAGTGCTTGAAGAATCCAAGTACACATCCCCTCCTTCTTCCTTGGAGGTTTTCTCTTCTGTAGAGGGAGCACCTTCAAATCCATTCACTCTTTCAACTTTTTTGGATCTATATTGCTTCTTGAAGCTCCCTTCTTTTCCACATATCCAACATACCTTTACAAACTTTACATGATATTTAGATCTACCCTTAAATTTATATCTCCCACTTGAGGACTTAGATCTATTTCTTTCCTGGGAGCGTCCTCCTGCAAATAATGTATCTATGTTATGTCCTTCCATGTTCTTCTGTCTCATCTCCTCCGACAACAAGGATGAGACCACATCATGAAAAATCAAGGTAGTTTTATTACTTCCCATGGCCATAACTAGACTATCCCACGAGTCTTGTAAAGAGCACAGTAAACAGATACACTTATCTTCATCTGAAATTTTAATCTCAACAGATAATAACTTAATTACCACATTATTGAAAGTGCTCAGATGCTCTGTCACATAGTCTCCATCTCTCATCCTATGGTTCTACATCTTATTCCCTAGGAAAATTTTATTTACTAGGGACTTAGACTGATACAAGTTCCCCAACTTATCCTATAACTCCTTAATTGTACCTTCCCTTGACACATTCAATAATACTGAATCTGAGAGATACAATTAGATTGTTCTCTTCACCTTTCGATCCAAATTTTTCCAGTCATTTGTTGACATTCCTGTAGGTACAGTACCTAGATCCACTGTGATCCACTAATCTTTGTCTACCAACAAATTTTCCATCTTGAGCTTCCACAACTCAAAACTTTGCCCATTAAATTTCTCAACCTCTATTTTCAAACTGCTCGCCATTTATTTTCACTTTTTCACTTGAAGAATCAATACCACAGATCTCCCAGTGTAACAAGGCTTATCATAGTCCCAAGCCAAACCTCTGAACACAAAGGCGTCCCCCTGAAGTAAGTAATTGCTCTGATACCAAATGTATATTTTAACCTTGCACAATTATTTACTGCAAACATATTTTCAATAAAAGAACATAAAATATACAATGGAAAATACACATATTACACAGAGACTTTTCCCCTGGAAACCCAAACTGAGAAAACCAACATCTTCTATATTCATCTCATCATACATTATTTACAATACAATATACATATAGGATCTTGTAGCATCCAAAACCCTAATCCAATAACCTGGATTAGTCAACAACCATAATTCCTTAACCAAAAATAGAAAACCATCGACGAAAACCATGTGTAAAAAAACCACCCAGAAAATGCGATAAACTGCCAAATTCTATTTTTCGGGGGTGTTTCCCCCGAACCCCCATGAAGGGGGGATCCCGCCCCCCTGTGACCCCCCTAAAAATGGGGCCCTCCACCTCCCTCTTACTCTCCCTGCACCCTCGATGCAACATAGACACTAATTTTAGTAATGCAAAGAATATAACACATACCCAACACAATTTTAATGCAAGAAGGAAGGCCCTTTGCCTTTGAAAGCAACCGACTTTAAGGAAAAAACTTACTCGAACACATTTATGAAAAATAAATGTTGGCCATAATATACGCAATTAAGAAATGACGCCCTTACCTAATAGGAAGACACTTCAAATTCAAAACAAATCATGATAGTTTGAAGTACTTATGGGAGAAACACTTATCTTTAGAATATAAACAAAAATGAGTTACAAAGATGCCAGGTTATGACTTTGAAATTATCTACAAGAAAGGAAAAAATAATATTGCGACAAATGCACTTTCAAGGAAAGAAGAAGAAATAGAGGGTTCATTATGTGTTATTTCTATTCTGCAATCTGATTGGGTGGAAGAAGCAAGGATAGACTGGAAACAAGATCAAGAGGTATGCAAGATCATTCAATAACTACAAGAGTACCCCAGTGCATTAAATAATTTTGTATGGAAGAATAATTTGCTATGGTATCATGATCGCTTATATTTATTCAATAATTTCTAACTCAAACAGAAGGTCCTTTTGGAATTGCACACTTCTCCTATAGGAGGACATTCAACGTTCTTGAAAACTTTCCACAGGATCAAGAAGGATATTTTTTGGGAAGGTCTTAAAACTGATGTTCAAAATTTTGTGTCTGAATGTGTGTCCTTCTAACATAATAAGGGAGAGACAATCAAGATGCTAGGTCTCCTACAACCATTAAATATAACAAGTCAATGTTGGAAAGAAGTTTCGATGCATTTTATTATAGGTTTACCCAATTTTGAAGGAAGTATGTCATTGTGGTAGTAGTGGATTGACTGAAAAAGTATTCCCATTTTTGCTCTCTTTCTCATCCTTTTAAAGAAAGTATAGTAGCCACGACATTAATGGAAATGGTTCAAAAGCTATATGGAGTCCCCAAGATTATTTTAAGTGACAAAGATCCAATTTTCACTAGAAAATTTTGGACTGAATTATTTCCTTGTTTGGGTACTCAATTGACTCACAACTCATCTTACCATCCTCAATTCAATGGGAAACCCGAGATTGTGAATAAATGTTTAGAAGGAGATCTTCGTTGATTTTCATATGATGAACATACACAATGAGTCAAATGGTTTCCCTTGGTAGAATAGTGGTACACCACATCCTTCCATACTTCATAAAATGTCCCCATTTCTTACAATTTATGGATATTATCCTCCATACATCACATCACCCTTGAAAGGGACTACAAAGGTTCAGGAAGTGGAGGACCACATAGGGCACCAACAAGAGGTTCTCAAACTATTGAAGGAAAACTTGGTTATGACACAAAATAAGATGAAACAACAAGTAGATCAACATCACAGTGAAATGGAATTTGAAGTGGGGGATTGGGTATTTTTTAGGCTACAACCATATAAACAAATGTCCCTTAAGCAACAAAAGAAGGACAATAAATTAGCACCAAAATATTATAGCCCTTATAAAGTGTTGCAAAGGATAGGAAGTATAGATTACAAAATGGAGTTTCCTCCATCTTCACGTGTACATCTCGTCTTCCATGTTTCTTGCTTAAACAAGGTAATTGGTGAGAATATCCCAATCCAAACTATTTTAATAGAGATTAATGAAGAAAGGAAAATCATGCTAGAACTAGAAACAATCCTTGAAACAAGGATTAAGTGGCTACGAAATTGAGCAATTACTGAGTACCTTGTCAAATGGAAGAACCTACCAACGAAAGATGAGTTGTTCATGTAGAAACACCCGCAGTTAGTCAAGTGTTGAGTACAACACTTGTTTGAAGGGAGGGGGCATGTTAATCCCTAGAGAAAGCCCCATGTTAAGTATAAAACCCCTTATGAAGCCCTAGATATTGAATTATTACATTTCTAGTGTTATATTTGTATGTAGGCTAGAACCCTTTCATTGTACCCTTTAATTATAATTGCACCATTTGTCTCATATATATATATATATACCAATGAGACCTAGTCTTAGGATCATCTAATCTCATCTTGTACATTGAATATATTGTAAAAGGAGGTTTCCCCCTCGAAGTGGACTATTATACATTGATTTTTTCTTATTCTCAAGTTGTTCATTCATAACAAAGTCAAATGTTATTCTAAATGCTACCGTGGTTCAAGTTGATGCATAAACATCCATAAAAGAGACTAGTGGACATTAAAAATAAATAAAACATTCAATAAGCCATTAAAAGTGTGTGTGTCTGTGTGTGTGTGTGTATATATATATATATATAAAGAGAGTGGGAAAGTCAAGTAGTATTATATTAGAGTTTATATGTTGTTGTGAACCACTTCTCTCAACTAATGTGGGATCGTAAATTTTGTATAGAGAGGTGTTTATGTCATGGAAACAATTTCAAGATGCACATATGTTAGTTGTATACGACTTAGTAGTGGACATTTTTTTTGAAAAACATGTTCCCTTGTGGCTGCCCCCATTGGCATAAGGATCATGGTATATTGGAACTTATATGTTGTCATGTACCACTTATCTCAACCATTGTGGGATAGTCAATTTTGTATACAAAGGTATTTATGTCATAAAAACAATTCCAAGATGAACAAATGTTAAGTGTATCCATGTTGTAGCAATAATTCCAAGATATATTTTTTCAGGAAGACATGTGAAAGATATTTTTTGCATAGGAGGAGGGGTAAGATGGAGCAATAATCATATTCACACTAAAACCAATCAACCATTATGTTAGTAGGAGGCACCATTCTCTTGCAGTTGCTCCCATTGGCATAAGGTTCACGATATACTAGAGCTTATATGTTGCAATGGACCACTTCTCTCAACCAATGTGGGATATTAAATTTTTTATAGAGAGGTATTTATGTTGTAGAAACTATTTCAAGATGCATTGATGTTAGGTGTATTCGACTTAGTAATGGACATTTTTTAGGAAGGTAGGTAAAAGAGATTTTTTTCTTCACAGAGGGAGAGGGAAACAATAAGAAACAAACATATTCACAACAATCAATCAACCATTATGTTAATAGGAGGCACCACTCCATTGTGATTCCCCCCATTGACATAAGGATCATGAAATATTGGAGCTCATATGTTGTTGTGAACCACTTCTCCCAACTAATGTGCAATAGTAAATTTTGTATAAAGGTATTTATGTTGCAAAGACATACATATGTTAGGTGTATCTGCCTCAATAATAGATATTTTTTAGGAAGGCATGTGAAAAATATTTTTTTATACTTTATATGCTATACAAATTTTATGAATATTGTTTTTCAACAAGTATTATGAAATTGTCAATAGTGGCTTTTGGGTCAATGAAAATGGAGTGATGATATTGCCCAACTAGGGTCCAAGTCTCTCTAATGCCATGTTCTACCTTTATGTTCATCCTTGTGATACTGCGTGTGCTTGTTCTTGCAAATGTAGTTGAAGCTAGATTCAAGTTTTTTTGGGTGACTTTGGTGAAATAAATACACACATTCACAGCTTCTTCCGAAGGAGCTTAAATAGTTGAATATTGCAAACATACTTCACTTCATTGAATATTCTCATATTATAAAAATACACACTTACAATATCCAAAACTTTCATAAAACAATTATTGAAAAATCTTTGTTGTTAGACTAATAAAATTCAATATAATTAAATTAACAAAAAAAACTTAATTAATAAGTAAAAAATCAAATAATTTTTAAAAATAAAAAATATTTATTTTAATTTTCAATCAACAAATTGATAACTCTAAATATTTCTCCACATAAATTAAGAATTATTAACCCTATTTTAATTTTCAATCAACAAATTGATAACATTAAATATTTCTCCACATAAATTAAGAATTATTAACCCTCTCCATATCTTAGACATAAACCATTAAAACATACACAATGTATGAAAAAATTAGCATCAAGCATATAAAAATATATAAAATAATTTATTTTGTATTTTATTTTTTATTAATATAATAAAAAATGTTTTTAATATTTAAAATTTATTTTTTTCCTATTTTAAAATATTTTATTTTACCATTTATGTGTTTACCATTATAACTTATTTTGTAATTTATTTTTTTCTTAATATAATAAAAAATGTTTGTAATATTTTTTTTTCTAATTTAAAACATTTTATTTTACTTTGTTTACCATTTGATGTATTTTATTATGGTTGATCCAAAATCTTATAATTTAATTATTAAAAAATTAAAACTTTCTTGATAAACATTCATAGATTTTCTTAAACTATTAAATAACATATTAATCTTAATTTCATAAAAAAAAAATTATTTTATTTTATTTATGTGAGTTCCTTTTAAATGAGGTTTGGTTGAAAGAGATTAACTGTAGTGTTGGAGTCAAGCAACGTTGTCTCTTGTCCCCTACCCTTTTTGATATATACATTGACAAGTCAAAAGATTGCTTGGAAGAAGCAAGTTGTGTCAGACCTACTCTCACCAATCTAGTCATCAATCTTCTTCTTTATGATGATGATAACGTTCTTATGGTGAGGAGTCCCCGTGATATTGAAAACCAACTAAGAATCCTCAAGGGTTTTTTCTTTTCTCCAATATGGGTATGGCTTCTAATACTGACAAGACTAAGGTCATGATCATTAAATCCAATAAGATCACTTATGATACCTTTGTATATGACAACAACAACTTCGATGAAGTGACTCCAAACAAATATCTTGGAATCGATATTCACCACGAGCTCAACTGGAATTATAACATTGAAAAAAAGGATTATTGGGGGATGGAAAGCTTATTATGGACTTGAAAACAATTGTAAATTAGCCGATCTTTGGATATGGGATAAGAAGAAGCTCCTCTTTGAGACTTTTGTTATGCCTATTATTCTATATGTATCTGAAGTCTAGGGATGCAGTATCTCTCATGAATCTGGGAGAAAGATAGAGCAAATCCAAAATAATTTTATAACCTATAATCTCAAAATTAAAGGAAATATGCCCTATCCCATCCTCCTTTTAGAGGAAGGCCTTTCCTCCATTGAGAGTGTTGGAGTTACTTCACACACAGCTAGGATTTATTTTTCCTAAGGTTTTTATTTGTTTATTAGTTATAATTAGTCATTATCCAGTCTCCTATATTTTAGGAGAGAATATTCCACCTGGAGAATATTCTCTTTCAGTTCACACTTCAGTTTGACTAGTTGAGTTGAGTTTAGATGTTGCATTGGGATCATCACCATGCAACATTGGGATAGTTGAGTTTAGATGTTGTATCAGATCATCACCATGATAATTCACCTTGCCTTGGTATCATCACCAAAGTGGGCTACGCGATTAGCCTTGCTTGATTCCTTGAGTTAACTCTCACTACTTTCTCGCTCGTATTGCTAACTCAAGACCAGTTGACTAGTTAACTGAACTAGGGGGCAGTTCACTCCCATAACTAACTGAGAGACTAGACTATGTGGCATTTTACTCCCGTAACTGTTGGTGTGATCACTCTAGACCACCACTATGGCTTAATTTGTTCAATTTCAGTGCATCTTCATTGAGTTATATAGAGTATATCATGTGTAAATTATTCATTATTCACTACGTTAATGAGAATTTTTATATCTTTCTCTCCCTTCTTCTTTTTCCACTTTCCCTCGCGAAAATGTGTGTATCATTGTTTAGAAATATCTATTATGTGCAGTTTCAAAAAAATTTACATGGTATAAGAGATGACAGAATGCTAAGCAAAATATACACCAAAAAAAAAAAAAAAAAAAAAAAAAAAAAAAAAAAAAAAATGGAAATTCCAAAAGAATTCATTCTTACAGGTAACTATTTTGCATTGAAAGGAGAAAGTAGCCATACATCTCATCCAGAGTTGTATAGGTTAACCATGAATACGATACAAATCCGACATCAGCCATACAAAAAATCCAAGTACTTAAATCAAAAGGATGAAGCAAGTACCTGAACAATTTGCAACTTTATTTCTCCCGGTCTTTTTTTTCATATATCTTCCGGTAAGAACTGCAAATGAAGCTTGGACCATATTGAAAGGGCTCTTTGGAAACAAGGATGAGATGAGGGGACACACATACTGAGGTGGGCCGCCACATTGGATCTAAAAAAGCTTCGAGAATATCCAAGATTTCTTTACAAAATTCAAGGATTACCTTAGATTTATCAACCCTGCAACTCAAAGCTTGCAGGGTTGATAAATCGAAGGAGAGAAACAAATGGTTCTCAAATTCATCTTCCAAGATTGGTCTCTTGAATTTATTCGCATCCATTCCATATCGGCCATATTCTCCTCTGGATCCACCTGTAAGATGCATTCTCTTGAGGAATTTTTTGAATCCCTGACACAAGAGCAACCAATCTCATCAACATGGCTTAATCAAAGGCCCAAGGGCACATGCACTCACCGTGAATGATGGCAGCCACAAATATAGAAATATAAAGATAAAGATAAGTGGAAATATCATGCACACAATGAAGAAGGAAGGGTACACAAACCCTTCACCGATGCCTCTCCGGGGATCCAAAGCGAGAAAATGTAAGAAAGGAAAGAAATGCACTTACCGCCACAAAGGATTCCATTCGGAATCGACATGCATGAAAAAACAAATACATCTGATGTCCTATATAATTTCATCAAAAAATTGGAGATCCCATCCCCGAGGGTGCAAAGAAGAAGAAGCCAAAAGATCCGCCAATCGAAAGGCAATTCTAGCCATACCTTGATTGCAATCAACTCCTCCCCAATGCTTGGATAGATTCGAGAGAATCACATCACATGGTTGCCTCGTGTGGCGCCTATTCTTTATTTCATGCATGCAAAGGTCCTCCTCCCATTCTCATGGGGACAACTCTTTCTATCAAATTCACCCACAAAGGTATTGAACTCACCAACTTAAAGCTTCGAACGGTTGTACGTTCCTAAGATTGCCAATCTTCTCCGCGGTATTAGATGAGGACTCGCACCTGAAAGAATGATTCACCAAATTCCATGGACATATAATGCACATGCAAACCAACTCGTGGTTGCACGGCAGAGGTAAATCATCGTTCTAGATTGTATACATTTTCTCAATTCATTGAACCCGATTATGCTTTACCGCTACTCATACCGAAGGAAAGTAGTAGGATATGGAATGAAAGGTTTGAACATTTGAATTTCGATACATGCAACAACTTAGCAAGCAAAAAATTAGTCGATGGTCTACCAGACATCCACTCTCCAAGGGAGAATGTGAGGGATATGTTCTTTAAAACACCAAGAGAAATTACAAAGGAAAGTCTCGAACAGCTTTCTCGCGACCTTTTAGATCCGGACCACGCGATCTCATGGGTCCTTTTACGCATCCATCGATCAACAAAGTTAGGTTTTTTCTAATTTTTGTTGATGATTTTTCACACTTCACATGGATTCTTCGTGCAAAATCCTCGAGGTCTTCAACACCCTCAAAGATTTCAAAGTTTTGGTTGAGACACAACCGAAATAAGATCAAAGTCCTCCAACTAATAACGGGGGAGAGTTTGTGAATCACGAGATCCACAATCTTTTCCATGAGGTGGGGATTCACAAAGATGATAATAGCTTCCCCTACACTCCGAAAAAAATGGAGTTGTTGAGGCAGAAAACAGACTTCTAAAGGAGATGGTATCTTGCATGTTGCATGCAAAGTCACTCACACACGTGACATATGCGGGTCGGCACTTAACCGTGGCAACTACATCCAAAATAGATCCTCTCATAGATCTATCAAGGATAAGACCCCTACAAGTCTTAGAGCGGCCTCAAACCAGAAGTGGCCCTCCACTTTCGCAGCTTTGGTTCACGCGGCATGGGCCCTGCATTCCATCCGGAAAAGATGAAGGTACTTGATCCACAGAGCACCGAGTGCATTTTTGTTGGCGTCTCAATATGTGAAGGGATATTGACTTATTGATATTTCCTTTGGACCCATCATTGAGCCGTAGTGCTCACCTGGTGAAGGTGTCTCGAATGTACCTCAACATCTAGATGTAGACACCTTCATTCTTCCTCCTGTTTGAGATGATGAGCATGTACATGTCAATTTTCTTCGTACAAGAAGCCTCATCTAAAGGAATCATATGATTCGCATTCAAAATCATAGTTGGTACAAAGAGGGAAGGTGCAGTCGCAGCATCCGTGATGCGCCCAAGCAGAAAGCAAAAGCAGAGGCCTGCGGGCACAAACTACTCTTCGTGATGCAGGGGATCTCGTTGGTGAAACAACCGATACTAGGAGGACTCTATCTACTTTTGAGGAGCCTCCTATTGCACCCATCGCCATCGAACCATTACCTTCCAAGCATCTTTTCTTGGTTCAGCCTTCGACCACGCCTTTATGGTTATGCAGTACCAGCTGTCCCTAAATCCGCTTCTGTGCAGAGGAGTAATAACTTCCTCCTCAAACCGCCAGCACTGGGATCCGCTCCCTTTCTTCTAGAAGGAAACTTGTGATATGTACATGGGTCTACAAGACCAAGAGTGCACGTGATGGACAGATCAACAGATATAAATCCAGGCTTGTCACCAAAGGATTTCAATAGGTTCATAGTATTGACTATGATGAGACTCGGCCTGAGTGAAGATGGATTCCATATGATTGACACTTTCCATTATGTATTGGCTGTGGGATGGGAAGTCTATCAGATGGACGTTAAGAATTCATTTCTTCATGATGATGTCTCTCAGGAGATCTACATGGAGCAGCCCCAAGGATTTAAGCAGGACTCATCTTTGGTCCGCTAACCTAAGAAGTCACTTTATGGCCTCAAATGCCCGAGGTATGCCAAAGAGGGATTCCTACCTTTGTCACGTAATCCTTGTATGTTGCAAGACCGACGCAATGTATACATGTTCGTGACGATTGATTCACTTCTACTTTTAGTTTTGTAGGTCGATGATTTGTTGATCACCGGTTGCTCGACTTCAGCCGATTTGCAGCCAAGAGGATTCTTCATGACAAGCTTTTGATGACGAACATGGGTCCGCTACACTCTTCCTCGAATGAGATCGTACCGTAATGCATCGTGCACGTACTTCAAGCCAAGTATGCAATTTGTGATCTCCTGAGATTTCCCTACACGACAGATCAAGAGTCTTCCTCAATCTTTCTTGTATCGAGTCAAACTTGAGGCTATGTGGAGACTCCACCGGGTTGAAAACACACCGTACAAACATTCAGTGGGGATCTTGTTGTATCTCTACACACCTAGACCAGACCTCTCATATGTCAAATTGGCTAGCTTTACGTGTTCATGCGTGGTTTCCATGTGAGCTACATTGGAAAGCGGTAAAGCATATCCGGGGATACACATACACAGGAACCATCACCTTTGGGATTTGATATGCACAGACTCTACATTAGATCTCATTGGTTTATCGGATCTCGAATTAGGTCGGGATAACATTGATCGTAAAGTCCACATCCGCTACTCACTCAGCTTCCTATTCTGGGCCTATTTGTTGTTCGGGAGTAAGAAGCAAGTCGCCATTACTCTATCTTCAGCCGACGCAGAGTACGGTAATTAACATAACCACTGTGCTATGTGGCTACAACATTTTCTCAATCGAGTTGGCATTCAATTTCATTATTCCATCAGTCATCCTGGTGTGACAACCGAGCACTCCTCGAAGTTTTGCAGATCCAGTCGAGGTGGTGATCGACAACCACATGCACTACATCCGTGACTTAGTACACCTAGGATCATCGACTCCTACGTCATTCCTTCAATAGAACAAACGACAAAATTTTTCACCAAGACCTTCACTAAAAAAAAGTTCCATTCTTCATGAGGGTCGCTCCTTGAGGAAGGACACAGCTTGCCTAACAACCTGTAGTTTTTTTTTTACATACATTGTACCTTGAGAGAGGTTTTCCCATGAGGTTTTCCTTCCCTCACTTTATTTTAGTGTATCTTTGCAATTTGGGTACCTAACATGGCTCATTGTTGGGACCCACCCTCTATTTTCACCATATGATGTTCGTGTTGGAGTTACTACACACACCTAGGATTTCTTTTCCTGTTTTATTTGTTTATTAGTCATACTTAATCATTATCCAGTCTCCTATATTTTAGGAGCGGCTCCACCGAATATTCTCTCTACCACACTTCAGTTTGAATAATTGAGCTGAGTTTAGATGTTGCATTGAGATCATCACCATGCAACATTGGGATCATCACCATGATAATTCAACTTTGCCTTGGTATCATCACCCAAAGTGTATGATTAGCCTTGAACCTTGAGTTAACTCCCTCACTACTTTCTCGTTCGGCCAAGAATCAAGACTAGTTGACTATTAACTCAACTAGGTGGCGCTTCACCCCCTGAATTCACCGAGTAGAGACAATAGGTGGTGTCATCAGAATCGCTAGTGTGTGTCCAGACGCTTCTGCATCACCACTATGGCACCAGTTCCCCTCAAGTCTAACTCATTGAGTTATACATAGTATGGCTCATGTGTAAATTATTCATTATTCACTGTTGTGCTAATGAGAGTTCTTTCTATTCTTCTCTCTCCTTCTTCTTCTTTTCCACTCCTCTCCAAATGTGTGTGTATCATTTGTTTGAAGTGATTCATTTTGGTGCGTGTCGTAACATTTACAAAGAGAACAACTACACTCGACACCTAATGTATAAGAACAAGTTAAACAACTTGGAAGACAAGAGACTTCCTAAAATTGCTTCAAATCCGGGCTTGTAAACTATCTTTGATTGTGAGAATGGTAATGATTGCCCAACCTTGGCTAAGTTGTTGGAGAATCATGGAAGACATCATTTTGCTGAATAAGGATACTATTAAAAATATCATTAAATCAAAATTTAAGGAGAAAATATGGTGTGATAAATAGTCAAAGGAAAAAATAAAATTAAGGTATTATAAGGATGTAATCAACCCTAATCTAGAAGATCAAAATTATCTCTTTTTTTTGACAAGTGTAAATAAAAAAAAGCCTTGCTAAGATAAGAACAAATTCTCACAAGCTCCATAGTGAAACTGGGCGTTGGTCAATTCTTAAAACGCCATGGGATGAAAGAGTGTGTCACCTTTGTGACACTAAGAAGGTTGAAGATGAAAAACACTTTCTCTTAGATTGTCTAGCCTATACCCATATTAGATCTCAATTTCAAAATATTTGTCTCACTACCAACCTTCCTAACCTTTTAACTCAACAAAACTATGATGATCCTGGAAACCTTCTCTTAATACTTTTCAAGCACATAAATAAATTTTGAAACACAACTCTATCCATATAAGCACATTTTCATTGGATCCAAGCGTATTATCATAATACAATTAATTAAATATCAAATACATTATCAAACATATTAGTTCTAGTATGAGATATTAAATATTTTTTTAATAATAAATTTGATTAAAATGTTTTTTTTTGGAATGTTAGTAACAAATTTGATATCAATTTTAAAATGATTTTGTAGCACTTAAATATTGCAAGAGTATTTTTAAATAATCTATATTAAAAAAATACTTTTCATATCAAATTGTTTTGTAAAAAAAATTACTAAAAAATCTTTTTTTTGTGGTATGATGATGATGATTAATATTCACTCAGATTGAATTGATATATTAGATCCTAAGAAGGTAAGGAATTATTTGGAATTCTTTAGAATTTTATTTGTGTGTTCCAAAAGCATTAAGAGAAGTGTTCCAAGATCCCAATAGTTTTGTTGATTTAAAAGATCATGAAGATTGGTAGTGTGACAAATCTTTTGAAATTGAGATCTAATATGGATATATGCCGAATATTCTAAGAAAACGATATTTTCATATTCAACCCTCTTATTGTCACAAAGGTGATAGGCTCTTTCATCCCTTTTAGTGTTACTATGGAGCTCATGAGAATTTATTCTTATTTTATCCATACTTGTTTTCTTCTTTACATTAGTCAAAACAAATTGATCTTGTAAATTAAGGTTCATTACCTCCTTATAATATCTTAATTTTATTTCTCCTCTAGCTCATTATAACATCATATCTTCTCTTAAATTTTGATGTAATAATATTTTTAATATTATCCTTATTCTAGAATATGATCTCTTCCTTTATTTCCCAATGGTTTAGCCAAGACTAGGCATCCTTATGCCATTCAAGTTTGAGTTGAAGGTGGTTTTAGCTACAGTTTGAAGCAATTTTAGGAAGCCTATTGTCTTCCATGTTGTTTAACTTGTTCTTATACATTAGGTAATTTAATCATAACACTTCTCAATAGAGAAAATGCTTACTTCTACTAAAAGAATAGAATAAGGTGTATTTCCTTTAATTTTGAGATTATAAATTATAAAAATATTTTAAATTTACTATATCTTTTTCCATAACAAACAATTTCATTAATAAATAAATAAATCTAATAATTTTTAAAATAATAAATATCACTTTTAATTTCCAATCAACAAATTAATAATTATAAATATTACTTTACCTAAATTAGGATTGTTAATCCTTTCTATCTCATATATGAATCACTAAAACATTTAAAAAAAAAAGCATATTAAAAAATAAAAAAATATAATTTATTTTCTATTTTTATTTTTAATAGATATAATAAAAAAATATTTATTTTATTTATTTATTTTAAAACATTCTATTTTACCATTTAATACATTTTATTATTATTTACTCAAAATCTTATAATTATCACTAAAAAAAACTTTGTTTAAATTTTTAATTAATTTTGATATTATAAATCTTCGTAAACTTTAAAACAATATATTAATCTTAACTTTATAAGAATTTGAAACTTAACTCTATCGAGATGAACTCCTTTTGAATGGATCCAAATTACAATACAATTAATTAAATATCAAATAGATTTTGAAACATATTAATTTTAATGTGAGATATTAAAATATTTTTATTATTAAAATTTAAAATATTTTTTCAAACATATTAATTTTAAAGTGAGATATTAAAATATATTTTATTACTAAAATTTAAGTTTGGTATTATAAACAATAAATTTCCCTAAACTTTGTAGCAATATATAAGCCTTAACTCTATAAGAATTTAAAACTTAACTCTATCCTCCTTTTAAATGGATCCAAGTGTATTATCAAACTATAATTAATTAAACATTAAATAAATTTTGAAACAATATAATTAATTGAATATTAAATAAATTTTGAAATCTATTAATTTTATTATAAAATTAATAAAATTATAAAGATTAATTTTATAAAATTAATAATTTTATTATCAAACTATTATAAAGATTAAAAAAAATACATTTTTATATGACAACAATAACTTGGACTAAGTGACTTTATACAAATATATTGGAATTGATATTCACCACAAGCTCAATTGGAATTATAGCATTGAGAAAAAGATTATTGGGGGATGGAAAGCTTATTATAGACTTGAAAACAATTGTAAATCAATTGAACTTTGGAGTTGGGATAAGAAGAAATTTCTCTTTGAGACTCTTGTTACACCTATTATTCTTTATGGTTGTGAACTCTGGGGCTCTAGTGTCTCTCATGAATTCTGGAGAAAGATAGAGTAAATACAAAAGAATTTTATAACCTATAATCTCAAAATTAAAGGAAATACGCCCTATCTCATCCTCCTCTTAGAAACAAGCCTCTCCCCCATTGAGAGCATGGCTATGACTAGATACCTAATATATAAGAACAAGTTAAACAACATGGAAGACAAGAGGCTTCCTAAAATTACTTCAAAATCGAGTCATAACCACCATCGACTCAAGTGAGGATGGCATAAAGATGCTCAGTCTTGGCTAAACTATTGGGGAATCATGGAAAACACCATTTTATAGAATAAAGATACTATTAAAAAAACATCAAATCAAAATTTAAGGAGAAAATGCGGTGTGATAAAGAGTTAGAGGAAAAAAGAAAATTAAGGTATTATAAGGATGTAATCAACCCTAATCTAGAATATCAAAATTATCTATCTGTTTTGCAGAGTGTAAAGAAAAAAATAAGCATTGCTAAGATAAGAACAAATTCTAACGAGCACCATAGTGAAACTGGGCATTGGTCAATTCCTAAAATGCCATGGGATGAAAGAGTGTGTCACCTTTGTGACACTAAGAAGGTTGAAGATGAAAAGCACTTTCTCTTAGATTTTCCAGCCTATACCCATATTAGATCTCATTTTCAAAATATTTGTCACACTATCAACCTTCCTAACCTCTTAACTCAACAAAAGTATGGTGATCTTGGAAAGATTCTCTTAATGCTTTTCGATCACAAAAACAAAATTCTAAGAAAATCGCAAGTAATCACTTACCCTCTTAAGGTTCGATAAACCAATTCGATCTTAGTGGACATTAATCATCATCATCGTCAATAATTTTAATTAATTTTGAAATAAATACAAATTTTATTCAATCAATTTATTATTTTTTATTTTAAAATTATCAAAATCTTAAAAAAAATAAATAATATAAATTAAAATCCTCAATAAAAAAATATTTTATTATAAATTTACAATTAAGAAAGTATCATAAAAATAAGAATAAAAAAATCCCATTTTTCATCAATATGCCTTTTGAAGAAACCACTAATCACTAGGTGGAGACATACACTTCTTTAAGACTTCTTTAAGGCCTACAATAGGTAAAGATGCTCAAATTAATCATCATCTCAAAGTAATAAGGGACTCCATGATGGAAATTAAATCAATGTTGGGTATAATCTCCCCATCCGATAGCATGCTCTTAGTTTAGATTGCTCAAATCAACAAGGAAAAGTTTCTTGTGTTTTTATCTCTAGTTCTAGATCTTAATCTCGAGTTTCATGATCTATCTCACCGTCTACTTGGCAATATTTCTCATATTATATATTTCTGGTTTTATTTTCGTTGAAGCATATTCCTCTAGATTTCATCTTATCTCAAGTAGAGATTGCAAGATATTTTGACAGCTCATAGGACTTAATTCAAGCACGGTCTCTTTCCATTTAGTTGAGTCAAAGCTCATTGAAAAGGACAATAGGGACATCTTGGATTTTTGTCGAGTTTTAAGAAGGCACGAGGATATTACTCATTGAAACACGAGTACATTGCTATCCATAACAACAAAGATATAAGAAATTGAACATCAATGCATCTTTCAACATGCCATTATAATGAGGCTATTGGTTCATTAGAAGTAGAGAACAAATATTCTCGAAGCTAAATGTAACATGTTCAGAAATCTAGCCTTGATACTTCTTAAGGAATTTCTATCAACAACCTTTAACAATAGGGCATCTAATATTTATGTTTGAGTTGAAGGAAAATAAGAGGAAATGGTTCACCAGTTAAAAGAACCTATGAACATAGAACAAAAAAACTTGCCACGCTCAGATGCATGCCAAAAGGGAGTATTTTGCTAAGTTACAGGTTTGTGAGTATTTTTCAAAATTATTAAGATATTATAAATTATATGTAAGAACACCTTAAACCAATACTGTATAACTTGTTCCCCCGAATGGGGTGTCAGCAAGGCCCATGTGTCAACTGGAGAGGGAGACGCTTGCTAGTGCTGCACCATCCACGTGACCGACGCATGCACCGCCCCCTCTTATCCTCTTGATGAATAAAGGTCGCTTTCATTTCTACCAGCCCTCTATTAACTGCTCGAGTGCGCCATCCTATGCTTCTTCGTCCAAACAATGGAGGAGCGTTTATGGCAGTCACCTCTGTGTGTGTGCGCATTTCCACTCAGGTTTTCATTTTATTATGTCGCTCCTCGACTAGATCATCATGTTTCTTACTTCCTGCAAAGAAAACATCTAGTTTGCAGTTCTCTTTGGCCACCACCTTCTATGTTTGCCTTCTCTCCACGCCTTCACTTCTCCTCTCTACCTCGGTCATGCCTCGACTTCGTGGGAAGCCAAAGAGAGGCCCTGTCTAGTACCAAAATAGAGCTAGCATGGTCATTTGGCGTCCACCTACCCCTTCTTCATCACCCAACCCCTAGCCTTCTTCCTTTGGCCAGTCCTCACAGGGCTATATCGGTCTTCCACCTTTGTCCTCGCCATGGGCTTATCGTGTGGAGTGGTTTAATCTTTAGGGAAATTCCTTGGGCTTTTCTCCTGGCCCAATCCAAGACTTGGAATTGATCCAGGTGTATATTGGTGGCCACCCGCCTATTCCACTTGGACCCCCACCATGGTTTCTTTCATTTTTTCAGTTTCCTTAACTATAGCACAATTTACTATTTTTGGCAGTTTTTTGAGTCCTAAGCTTCTAGAGCCGTTTTGAGGCCCTAAACGACGTTTTTTGGGCATCAAGGTCCGACGAAAATGAGTTTGTTTCAAACCTTGATATTCGTTGTCAACAGTTGTATTCCTCGAATAGATATTTCTAACGATGTATCATATGTGTCGAATGGAGATTGTATGCCAAAGTTACGACCCCGGGAAATTGATGTACCAATTTACCCCGATAGGGCCCATATTATGACGTTTCATCTCCTAGGGTTAGGTTTTTGGATGTTCAGGGTTTTCCATTGTTTCTCAATAATGTATAGGCCTTCGAGCCTCACTGTAACACAGAGTTCAGAGGCCTGTAGTTGCCACATCTCTTCTAAGAGATAATCTACTAGCGCCCTAGCTAGTTTATTTCCATTCCATTTGTAAACACATTTCAGTTCTTTGATATTAATGAAATGAAGTGTTATTTCCACTGCATCCTTGTATTTATGGTTATTTGTGTATTCTGTTGCGTTCCTACATAAATTTGGATCAGTGGTATTAGAGCGGTCTTCTCTTTCTCGATCCTTCTTTGCATGTCCCCAATGAGGTCGATGTATAAGGAGTTAAGGCTCGATATGGTTGAACCTTTGCAAGATCAGCCTCGCAAACCCCGAAGACCGCCCATGGGGGATGACAAGAAAGACGAGGGAGTAGGAGATCCTATCAAAATATTTCTCAAGGAAGCACTTGAAAAACAAAGGAACATGATGATGGATAACTTCGCCCAAATCCTTCAACGACTGCCCACTGGTGGCACATCTGCATCCAACAACCACTCTAGAGGCGCAACCCCTTTTAAGGTACAAGTAAAATTTGACATTCCCATATTTGATGGTCGAATAGATGCAAACGTCGTAGATAGATGGTTGAATCTATTAGAAGGATATTTCTCGGTTCATGAGTTTTCCGACTGGGAGAAGATTGTTTTTTCACTTCTCAAAGTCGCCCTTCATGTCAAGGACTGGTGGGAAACCTACTGTGAGAAAAAGGAAGAGGAAGAACCCTCTATGTTCTCGGCCGTACCCACTTTGAATTATTTCCAATATGCCATCAAGGAACAATATTATCCCATGGGGAGCGATGAGGGCCAGTACATACAATGGACTACGTTGCGACAACAAAGGGATCAAGATGTCCATGAGATGACGAATATGTTCCATACCCTACGCACAAAGTTGGGTATCAAAGATTCAAAGAAACATTTGGTGTTGAAGTACCACAGTTATCTACACAAATACATTCAGGAGGAAATGGAGTTCCTCGACATCTCCTCGCTTGGTACGACATATCGGTATGCTGCCAAGATTGAGCAGAAATTCAAACAGAAGAAGCGAGACTTTGGATTTGCAAATCAAAAGCAAGCAAAAGGTGCCCCCAAACCGCATAACAAAGGACAAAGCCAAGGCATGGTGGCTCAAGACAACCTACCAAATACGCAAGCAAAGAAAAACACCGCGAAGCCGAAGAAGGACACATGAAAGTGGTCTGAGTTCCATAAGAGCTCCACTCACAACATAAGTGAATGTCGGGCCAAGCAGTCACTAGTGGTCGAGATGAAGGCTTCTGAATAAGATGCATGCTCCGACATTGAATTAGAACCCGAGAAGGGGAATGATAGAGGGAAGCAGATTATCGACGCGGATCCCAACGCCACTGTTTCCACCATGAAGATCCAAAAGGAATAACTAGAAGATCCAGAGGAGGAGGAGCGACTCTTCCATTCCCAGATGTGGGTAAAGGGTTCCCTGCTACAATTCATTGTCGACAGTGGGAGCCAAAAGAACCTCATTTTAGCAGAGGTCGTGAAGCGGTTTGGCTTGCCGACCACATCACACCCACATCCGTACACCATTGGGTGGCTTCACCAAGGATGGGATCTCCGCGTCAGCCAACAATGTCACCTTCCCTACAACATCAAGCCCTTCACCGATGAGGTATTATGTGGCATTGTTCCTCTTGATGTTTGTGATGTATTATTAAGCCAACCATACTTGTGGAAGTGACATGTTTTGTATGAGGCCCGACCTCGCATTGTTATTTTTAATTTGAGAAATAATTTGTACAGGATACCAGAGGTACCACCGCCTGCTACTATCTCTTTGGTTAATGCAAAACAATGCAGTAAGCTCATTTCCAAAATAGGGAATTTTTTTTTCCTGATGATCCGCCCTTAGGTAAAGAAGAAGACTATGAGCCCCCGGGGGGGGCAGCTCAATTGGCAAGTGCCGTGAAAATGAAGTTCCATGAGGTTTTGAGTTCAATTCCCCCCGACTTACCTTGTGTGCCGCGTAAGGGGCATCATGGGCACACCTGGAGGTTATAGGGGTAGCGGTTGGATAACACGGTCACGTGTAACGCGAGCACGTGCCCAACTAGTACCGACCTATTGATGCTTTGTTCTAGAGAATGATGAAGTCAAGAGGAAGATTCAGGAGCTGCTACAGAAAGGTCACATCCGACCAAGTTCATCTCCCTGTGGGAGCCCGATCGTGTTGATGTAGAAGAAGGATGGGACTTGGAGACACTGTATTGACTATTGGGCGCTAAACAAGATCACTGTCTGGAATAGGTACTCAATCCCACAGATTGATGACCTTCTAGACCAAATCAAAGGGGAAAAATATTTCATCAAGATCGACTTGAAGTTTGGGTATCACCCGGTACCAATCGAACCGTCCGATGTGTGGAAGACTTCCTTCAAAGCCAAGGAGGGCCTTTTCGAATGGTTGGTCATGCCTTTCGGGTTGACGAATGCTCCCACAACCTTCATGAGGCCGATGGAAGACATATTTCAGCCATTCACCAACTCATTTGTAGTAATGTACTTGGTTGACATCCTGATCTTCAACCAGACTTGGGAAGAGCACCTCCACCACATCCGAAAGGTCCTCCAAACACTGCAGAAACACAAGTTGTGTGCCAATTTTGAGAAGTGCACTTTTGGCATGACCCAGGTTCAGTATCTAGGATACATTATTGATGAGTGTGGGGTGCATGTGGATCCAACCAAGATCCAAGTCATTCGGGATTGGCCAACCCCAACCACTCTAACAGAGCTTCGCAACTTTCTAGGTCTTGCTAATTTCTACCGCAGGTTCGTGTTGGGATTCTCTCATATCACTTGGCCCTTGAGTCAAGTCACCAAGGGAGGAGCGAAAGAAAAATTCTTTTGGTCGAAATCTCAACAGAAGGCATTCATAGAATTGAAACATCACCTCTATTGTGCCCCAATGCTCACATTACCAAACTTGCAACAAGCATTTAAGATCGAGATAGATGCCTCTGACTGTGCTATTGGGGCAGTTCTTACTCAATAGAGACATCCAATGGAATATCACAGTGAGACATAATCTGAAAGTATCCCACTTATTACAAAGAGATGTATTCCATTGTGCAGGCTTTCCGACAATGGAATCATTACATTTTGGGGAAGGAAATTATCATCCACATAGACCACCGACCCCTGCAGTTCATACAGACACAAGGGAAGTTGCAGAATGATCACCATCAGAAGTGGTCTACATATCTGCAACAATTTCATTTGAACATCAAGTACAAGAAGGGAAACACCAATAATGTTGTAGAATGCCTTAGCTGACCACCGATCGTGGGGATAACCACCGTGCTCAACTCTTGTGAGAATGAGACTTCTTATTGGTCGCTTCTCTACAAGAGAGATCCAGAATTCAGCCACACATACAAGACTCTCTTGGAGGGTAACTGAGTTCCAAATTTTCACCTCCAGGATGCACTACTATGTCACCTGGGACACCTTTGTGTTCCTTCAAGCGAGCGTGCAAAGATGATTTGGGAAGCGCACTATAGTCGGGTCGCTGGGCATTTCGGGGTCGAGAAAACAATAGAAGTACTGCAGAAGTATTTCTATTGGCCAAACCTTCGACATGATGTCGGGAAGTACATCAGATCCTGCACTGCCTGTGCCATTTCCAAATTGACCATCAAGAAGCAAGGCCTCTATTCTCTGCTACCTACCCCTAGTCAACCTTGGGAATCCATCTCCATGGATTACATGTCAGGCCTTACTTCTACTAATCATGGCAACGACTGTGTTTTCGTGGTTGTCGACATATTCTTGAAGATGGCCATTATGGAGGCCTGCAAGAAGAATATGACAACAAAATCCACTGCAAAGCTCTTCTTTGAACGAGTGTGGGTACACTTTGGGATCCCACAGTCTATCATCTCAGATTGGGACAACAGGTTCCTCAGTACATTTTGGTTTAGCCTCTGGTCAATGCTGGACACCAAGCTCATCAAGTCCACAACTTTCCATCCCCAAACTGATGGCCAGACATAGGTCGTCAACAAGATGATCGTACACATTTTGCGCAAGTACAACTCAAAGCATCCACGCACATGGGATGATAGCCTCCCCTATATACAACATAGCTATAACTGGGCCCTCCACGGCTCAACCGAACACAACCCATTTCAGGTGGGCTTGGGATTCCAACCACTATGTCCCATTGAGATAGCCATGCCATTTGCAACTACTCAGGCTGATTCGACTCATGTCTAGTCTGAAGTTTCCAAGGTGAACAACTTCATTGAGCGCATTCAACACATTCTCCAACAGGTTCATGACATATTGGACTGAGCCAATTCTAAGTACAAGTAGCGACATGAACAACATCGGGCGAAACACAATTTCCAGGTGGGTGACAAAGTGTGGCTACATTTGCAGAAGGAGCGCCTCGTTGGACCCCACCGCAAGCTTCGCCCGCTCCGATATGGGCCATACACCATCACCAAGGTTGTAGGGGAAAATTCCTTCGAGCTCAGTATTCCACCATTCCTTGGTCTGCACCCAATGTTTAATGTGGACCGCCTTCGGCCCTACTTTCCACCTCTCCTGAACACATCCGACATGGAAGAACAACTCACACCAACAAAGTTAAACACAGACTGCATGGAACAAGCCACAGCTGATCGGATTATGGACACACAGATCAAGAACACCTGCCAACAAAGGATCTAGCTATATCAAGTTGTCAAAGCAGGCCAAATCCTTCATCAGGGCAAGTGGCTCACCAGGGACGAAGTTTAACAGAAGTTTCCTCATCTCATGGAGGAACTCAACGCAATGGGGACC
>SNQJ01S0007028.1:191454-208239 GCA_010110895.2 Picea sitchensis | reverse complement strand
AATCTTTTCATATCTACCCTTACCTTTGACACCGCCATTTGTAAGTTGAAACACTATATACATCGACAATCACAAATTTATTCCAACTAACATTTTATTTTTCTCTCCCTTTTTGTTAACTTCTTTCGCCAAGAAGTCCCCTCAAATCTGAAGTCGCAACCAGTAGGGGTAAAAGTCGTCTAGTACAGAAGATTAGCACCCTTGGCTCAATAACTGCATTTTGCACTGTAAATGATTATCAAGTGCTCCTGACATAGTTGGATAGAATGGCTAGCCATTCACTCCAATTGTCTTTATTGTAAAATAACCACACCTGTCATCTACTCGAAACTTCCTGTCGTCAATTTATCACAACTTTCTCAAAACTTTCTGCCGTCAATCTATCACAATTTATCAAGTAGAATGGTTGGGATATAGTGGTGTTAGTAATTTATCCTTCATGTGTTGGAATAATGTAGAAATGTTAGGGATTGGGTTGTTGTGATCTTCTTCAGTTTAGCATGGAGAGGTTTGAGATCCACATTTCATGGATCTAGAATTTGGACTATTGAGACCATCTCATCTATTTATTGTACTCAGATTTCGTTTGCTAATTGAATTGGTTTTCACCATTCCTGAGTGTGAGCGAGCCTTGAGTGCTCTGCTCCATTTTCCGTTCTGAGAGCTAGTGCCGTCGTCCAAGATTCGCCTGCCACTCTGATTAGAAGATCAAAGATTTTGCGACTGAACCGTCCCAGCCACTGTCAAACTGTCCATACTTTAGTTTTTTTATTCCTCAGGTTTGATACTCGGATATTTAGGCCTTCTAGGTTCATACTTGCATCTTTAGGTCTTCTCAGAAATATTGAATACTATTCTTTCCATGAACAACATAGAGACCTAAAGTCAATAATCTTAAAAACTTTTATTCTGCCATCTTCAAATAAGTAGAATTTCGGCATTGAAAAGATGCTCAACCGGCTTTGCAGAACGTACAAATCTGACTCATCTCCAAACATGCAAGCCAGGGATTCACATACTCGACTCGTCTCCAAATTCACATACTCTGCTCTGTGGTGAGATAGATTCGATATTCTGCATGTACGTTGCACAAAAAATACCGTCCAACAGCGGCTTCTTCTCTCACCCACTGTGTTCTAATACATCTTCCTTCGTATGTATGTATATTTATGTTTTTCTTAACAAATGAGTGGTATTTGAATTTAAGATCAATTTCATATTTATTAAATATTTAAAGAGGTTAAATTCCTTGAAATTTAAGATAAATTAGATATTGATATTGAAAGAGGTTAAATTAATTGAAATGTAAAAAATTTTGTTATTTAAAATTAACTTTAATTGTATTATAATTTCACTCCATTCAATTTAGTAAAATCAAAATGGGTAGTCTAAATATTAGATTTTTTTTTTGGAGGTTTTATGGCATATTTTCAGATGAATTTTTATTAAAATCTAGTAAAAAATTGTTGGAACTTTAGATTTGAGTGAGTGAGTCTGTATAATTTAAATATTCTGAATTTTTTAAGGTGATTAATCTATTTATGCATTCAAAAATACAATTTAAATAACTAAAAATAAAAATTTTACCATGATCTGTTTAGCCAAATAAAATTTTTCAAAAAATCTAATATTTAAACAACCCCAAATCAAAATTTATAATTTACTAAAATTTAAATTTAAATAAATAAAAATACAGTTTTGATGATTGACAAAATATTTATATTTTTCTTTTTATTATAACAATATTTTTATTTAATTATAATTATATTTATAATATTTCTATATACATTTATATTTGCTATCTTTTTATTTTTCTATATAACAATTTTTATTTTTTATATAACCATTTTTATTTTATATATAGAGTATTTTATATTAACTCATTCTTTTAAGATGAGGTTAGAAAAGTGTAATGACAGATGTATCGTATTTAATGAAAAATTGGGTGAAACAATATTCACTTTTTAAATTGCATATTTGGTCTGTTAATTAAAATTGATTATTTATAATATATTATTATTATTATTTTTAAATTTATTTTATATTGTATTATTTTTTATATTTTTTAATATTTATAAAATAAAAGGGAAAAAACATTTTAAATATAAAAATAATTAAATAAACCGTTCATACTATAAAAACTATACAATTAACCATATTCAATAATATACTTAACCAGAAGTATATCATATTTAACAATATTTAATAATATACTCAACCACAAGTATATCATATTGTAATTCCCCGTAGCCATATCTATTTACAAGTGACCATATGATTATTCATATCCACGATATAGCTAACCTTAATGTAGATGACATAGTTCTAAAAGAAAAATAGTAAAATAGTGTTGTAAATTTAATGGCATATTCTTTTTTATAAATTTAAATAAATGTTTTAAGATGTATTTTTTAATTAAAAAAATAAAAATAAAAAAACTATCTAGTTATTAATTGAGTGTTACATTTAATTTGACGTATGTAAGTTATAATGGTGAATTTGTTTGAAATTTAATTGTTAATTGATTCAAACATAAATATAAACTATATTCATCTATATTTTTGTGTTGCAAAAATCGTCGAAAATGATAAATCATCAAAAATTTGTTGAAAAAATCGGTCGATTTTTTGGTTATTTTTTCATAAAAGGTAGAGGTTTTGGGGAAAAATCGTGAGTCGATGGAATAAATCATCTAATGAAAAAAGTGGTCGGTTTAAGACTTCCGCCACGGTATTTTTTGGGTTCTATTTGACATTTAACCAAGGAGGAGAGCCAAGCCATCCAACCAACCAAGGAAGAGTTTGCGATTGGGATTTTGTGGATTCAAGGGTCAGAGTTGTGGATTTGGCATTGGAATTTTCAATCCACTTCACAGTTTTTGCATTGGAAAAATTTGCTCATTATTTCTCATTTTTCCACCATAGATTTTAATAGGTTTTCAGTGGCAATGAGTTTTATATCTTCAAAATAAATTTTTGATGGATCAAAAACCATTTTTGCCACTCTTATGTGATTTTCTTTCTTGCCATGTATGCCCAAAAACGTGTTTGGGATTTTCTTGCCCTGGGTCAATGTAAATTAGATAAAAAAACACTGTGTTTTTCGGGTTCAAAACCAAGTTTGAACTAGATACATCATTGATTTATCTCTGTTTTTTAAATTTTCATTTTTTCAACAATAACACATCCTAAAAAATGATTTTTTTTGCCCCGAGTTCACATTTTTCCATATTAAAGATGCCAAAGTCATTGGATCCATTCTAGGAGTATGGTGAGCCTGTTAATCCAGGGAAACGACAAATTCTCTCATGCAATTTATGTGGAGAAAAAATGTCTGGTGGGGTATACAGGCTAAAATACCACCTTGTGAAAATTGTAGGGTATGAGGTGGGTATTTGCCCTAATTCAAGCCTAGAACTCGTTGTGAAAGACACAAAAGCACTTGAAGAATATGCAGAAAACAAAAAGTACGTTGAAGCCAAGAAAAAAGAAATAACTTCAAGATCAGAGTCAAGCACACACACTCTTGGGGCAGTGGGAGTGGGGTCTAGTGAAATCCACTCCTTACAAGTCCATAAAGCCTACAACAACATCACCATTTTTTGTGCCAAGATCCACACCCGATGCACAATTGTCTATCAAGTCCATGTTGAAAATAAAAGAGAAAAAAGAAGCCTTCTATGGAGTGATATTCCTTTCAATTTTTCCAAGAACCTATTCTATGTGTCCATGTAAGAGGTTGTTGCTATTGTTGGCCCAGGGTATAAGCCCCCCACTTATGAGGAGTTGAGAGGGCCCATCCTTCAAAATGAAAAGGTCGATTGCACTCAGAGGTTGCAGGAGCTTCGAGATTCATGGGAGTTCACAGGATGCAATGTGATGTCAAATGGTTGCACTGATGGGAAGGGTAGGACCCTTCTCAATTTCTTGGTTCATTGTCCCACGGGGAAAATGTTTATGAAATCTGTGGATGCATCTGCACATGTCAAGGATGCGGCATTACTTTGTGACTTGTTGGATAAGTTCATCCAAGAGGTAGGTCCACAACATGTTGTCCAAGTCATAACGGACAATGCTGCAAATTATGTGGCCGCTGGTAGGATGCTTATGTCTAGGTATCCTACACTGTTTTGGACTCCTTTTGTCGCTCATTTCCTTGACTTGATGTTAGAGGATATGGGAAAGATTGATTGGATCAAGGATGTCATTGATTCAGCTAGGAGCATCACAAAATTTATATACAATTATGCTTTTGTACTTGCTTGATGAGAAAATTCATAGGTGAGTCGGAGTGACAAAGAGTTGGTGTGTCTTGCCATCACATGCTTTACCACTAGTTTTATTTCTCTTCAGTCTCTCTTGAATTTTGGGTGGGAATAGCAGACAATGTTCCTTTCACCTGAGTGGCGTGTTTTATCATTTAGCAGTGAACAAGAGGGGCAGGCCATTATGAGGATAGTTTCATACCATGAGAGCTTGTGGGATGCGGTGAAAGAGGTGTGCACCATCAATGAACCTTTGGTAAAGGTTCTTTGCTTGGTCGACGGGGATAAGTCGACAATGGGCTACCTATATGAGGCCATGGACAGGGACAAAGAGTCCATTCGTGCTTATTATGTGGACAAGGGGGATCAAGGGCAGGAGAGAAAAGAAATGATATGAAGGGTGATTGATGATCGATGGAACAACACACTCCATCGCCCCATTCATGTTGCAAGGTTATACCTCAACCCTGCATTCTCTTACACCTATGGCTTGAGGTTTGATTCGTAGGTTATGTCTAGCTTCTTTGAGTGTGTCCAGAGGATGGTGCCAAGTGCAGTTGACCGATTAGAGCTTTCCTAAGATATGGAAATCTATAAGAGATCCATTGGTTTATTTGGGTTTGACGTGGCCATAAATGACAGCAAGAACATAATGCCAAGTAAGTTTCACCTTGTTTTAACTTTTAAGTTTCAAAACTCATTTTTCAAATTTCAATTTATCAGATTAATCATTGATATTCTTAAGTTGTTTCTTTGTTTTAAACTAAATCATTGTCTTCTCTTATGTTTCTCTAATTCGTTGTAGATACCTGGTCGGAAAACTATGGCTCAAAGGTACCTATTCTACAGAGGATGGCACTTTGGATGCTTAGCTAGACATGTAGCTCTTCTGATTGTGAGCACAACTGGAGTGTATTTGAAAAAATACACACCAAAAAGCGCAACACGTTAGAGAATTTCAAACTAAGTTTTAAATTCATTATAAAATTATAAATTATTAAATTGTCATTTAAATTCTATGCTCTTTTACATTCTAATAAATTAATTTATGATCCTCCTACATGTTGGATACCCCATGCCTTAATGATTTGGTCTATGTCTACTACAATCTCAGGTTGTGGGTGAAGCAGGTTGAGAAAAAACCTGATGCAAAGGCCATTTCATTGGATGGGATTGACACCATTGATTCATGGAGAGTGGAGGTCGAGGAACCTGTTATTGAGACCGCCCTTGATTGGCTAGACGAGGATATTGATGATGATCATGGTATCTTCGAGGAGTTGGATCAAGATATTCCAGAGGATATCCAATTTTGCGTAGAGTCTGCGAATGTGTCACCAGCAGAGCCACAGTCACAGTCAGAGGGAGATAGACCCACTGGTAGTACTAGCAATCTACCTCCTCTACCTTCTTCTAGAGGACATCATTCTCGAGGGTCTTCTAGTTCTTACGATGAGGATCATATCTTTTAACATCTTTGAGCTGAAAGGCGCTCTATTCTCCACTATAGGAGAGAGTTTCATGTAACATAACATATTAAATAATAATAAAACATTAAAATAATAATAAAATTAATAAAATAGAAATAGTAAAAATTTATAAAAATATATAATTGATTTGAATGAATAACAACCACCCTAGATCTATTTAACTTTGAATCTATCAAGAACAAAGAGGGATCAAATCTCTAGAGGTGCAAAACTTGAGGAAAGATTAAAGGTTTGAACCTCGAGAGATTTGATCCCTCTCGACCCTTGATAGATCTGGATTTAAATGGATCTAGGTTGATTTGTAAACTCAAATAAATAAAGAAATTAAATCTTAAATTTACTTATTTACATATAAACAAAATTTACAATAAAATCTCAAAGTTTAATTTGGTCTTGATTTAAGATTTCATAAACCAAATTGTGATTGCTTCCAATCTCCTATAAGTTACATAAATCACAAATTATTTTCCCCGATGGGTTTTTGAAGAGTCCATTTGTTCATTTTCTCTGGCTCCTGTAAGTTAATTCTTAGTTTAATAATCAATCTTTTTTTCTTGAAACTTGTAACCGAGATTCATTGTGCTTCTATAAATAACATAGTTTTCTATTCTCACCTCTCCATAGGAATATAGACACTATATTTTCAATTTTAGTTTTTCGTAATCACATAAAGTTAGGCACTATTGTAGGGAAATGGAAGCCCATATTGGTAAGTTTATCCAAAGCTTGTTTGTATAGAAAATAACACTTTTAAGGCTTCACATTCAATGGAGGGAATACTAGTGTTCATGAGGAGAATGGGGTAGGGAGTATTGTTTTTAATTTTAAAGTTGTCAAGATGCATGGCCAAGAAGACAACATTGCCATGATATAAGACTATAATAATGGTGTAGTAGTGAGGGTTGGCGTCTTTGCATCCAACCTCTTCTTAGTACTTTTCCAAATGATCAATATAAATTTCAAAAACGGGAGTGGACAAAGGACACCTTGTTTAACTCCTATATTTCAATTGATATCCTCGAACCAACCTTGATTAGTCTTAATCTTGGCAATTACTTGTTTGTAGATCGAATGGAACCCCCAAGTCTTCAATACAAATTAAAATATTTCCCCTAAGTATGGTGTCAAAGGTTTTTTTTCAAATCAATAAGGCAAGCAAATTGATCATATTTGTTGTTACAACAATGATCCTAAAAGTAAGGATGTCATCAATTGTTGAGTGTTTGCTCCTAAACACAACTTAGCCTTTAGCTCTAATCTTGTTTTCATCTAGCCCACTGTTAATTTTCTTTTATAATATATTTCTAAGAGGCTTGGCCAATAAAAGGAAAATCGTAATAGTTCAATAACTAGGAGTGATTTGGTCCTTGACTTTATAGATCATATGATGGAACTTTTCGTCTATTGTTTAGGAAATCCTCATCTCAAATAAGTATTAAATAGGGTTTGGAAGTGAGGGATAAGGATGGACTAAATCAATCTTAAGAATTTCAAAATAATAGCCTTCTTTTTTTCTAAAGAAAAAATCACCACTTTTATTTAAAGATTGAATGGAAATCACATTTTTGCACTTACAAATTTAATGTTACATATGTATTCACAATTCATTTGTCTTACTGAAAAATAATCCTTAATCCTTTTTAATTTTCCTTTCCTTCTTTTTAACCTCATGCCACCCTCCTCGAGAAGATTCCATAGTGACTCACTGTAATTCTGAATTTGAATTTCCAAGATGTGTATGGATTACCAACTCCTTCTATGAATCAAAGTTGTCAAATTTATGAAGTCTCTTAATTCCTTTCAGGGGTCTTCATTTACCACTACCACCCTTAAGGGGGGAAGCCCGATAGTCTTGTCTTCTTCACTATCCTTTGAGGGAAAATTTAATTTACCAATCTACACTTTTGGACATGCATTGTTATCCTTCTATGAAACTATTGTTGGTTTTGCAGTGTTATCATCTTCACCATCTGAGTATGGTTTCTCACATGATTTCCAGTGTTTTGGCTTAGGTTTTTGTCCTCTCTTCCTTTTTTATTAAGCTCTTTCTTGGGGACAACAATCCGACACCGAAAAGCTACATTCTCACAATCCAAAACTTGAGCCCATCTAAAATTTTCCTTCTATAGTATATCTTGTTTGTTAAACCCTTGTTGATATCAATCTCAACACATATTTGAGCATATGTGAAGAAACTCAACTTAATATGCTCAAGATCTATTTTTAAGTCGTTGCCTATGGTATTCTTGATATCTTCAAAAGATAATAAATGCCAAAATTGTCGAGGCAGATTTTGGAGGTAAAACCAAATGAGCATTTTGGTAACAAACATAGTGGTAGGGTCAACATCTCAAAACCATGAGGTAACAAAAATATCCGCTCTTACCCATAACCTACCCTCCTCAAAACTTTCTAATAATCAACAATATTCAAAAACTAAACAATAAAAAAATATTTGGAGCATACATATACCTCTCGATCCTTCATCTAGGTTGAGTAGATCTATTGGTACAAGTTAAAGGTAGGAGGAAAGAAACCATTGAATTGGCAAATTGTGTCAGAGGATTCATAAAATGAAAGGAGGTTTGTGACCTCCATCTCGAACACCTCCAACATTGGCACCTCTTTAAATTTCTCCATAATATATGCACTAGATCGAGGAGGGTTCATAGCAGCTAATGTTAAAAGATTTGTTTCTAATCACATCCGTAAAAGAAACAAGCTTTGAGGATGAAGACACTCCATTACCCACCACTCTTCCATGCAAGTGCAAAACCAAAGTGGGAGTTTTGTCTTTGCAGAAATGTTGTAATCAAACAATGGATTATGGTCATCTAGTCATTTAACTTCAAAAACAAGTTATTGCTAGTCCACATCAACCCCCTGTAGGAGCTCAAATTTGTGCTTTATATCTACCACGTAATGGACAAAGTTCAGCCATAAAATTAAGGCTTTCCCTATGAAAGACTTGACTATGATTTTAAATCTTGCGTTGATGTCAAAACCCTCCCAGATTAATACCACCCCAACAACTTTATTGATATTAATCATTCCGTCAAACACTTGCAAGCTTTACTTATCTCTTCTATGTCTTTAGCCTTTCCTTTTGTAATCTTCCTTATCCTTTCTTTAATGTCATATGAAGAGAATACATGGATTTGAGTGTACAAAAGAGCAATGTTGTTCACAACATCCTCAAATGTGAATATAAGAAAACATATAATTGCTTGAGTTAGCAATTCCACTTGTCCATGTAAATATGAAACTCCACATATTGCAATGAAAGAAGCAAGATACATTCTATAGATGTGTAAAGTAATGTAATAACAATAAACATAAATGAAAACACCATCACACTCACACAAGGAAAATTGTGTTTCCTTTCTAAGTTAGATGTCAACAATCATTTGACATGACAATAGAGATCTACTTTCTTGGGATACTTTGATTCTCCAACTTTTTGAAAAATTAAAAAATATATATAATTTCACTTACTAAATAAAAATTTAACCATTAAATAATATCTGAGGAACATATGAGGAACAAACACTATTGTAAGAAGATAATATTAACATTTAAAACTTTGGAAATGAGCTGAATAGGTCCAGGTTAAAGATAAAACAACCTTTTCCATTTTGTCAAAGATATAAAGCAGTACATTACGACAAAACCCATCCACCCGCTTGGGGGAGAGTGCACCTCGCTTCTCTTTGGGCTCGGATATTTACTTCCTCACCATCCTATGAGGAAACCTAGTCGTAACAAGACATAACTATTTACAGTAATTTCCAGTGGGTCACCGCCACGAAAATTTTCGAGTG
The DNA here is from genome assembly GCA_010110895.2 of Picea sitchensis. Classification (NCBI taxonomy): domain Eukaryota; kingdom Viridiplantae; phylum Streptophyta; class Pinopsida; order Pinales; family Pinaceae; genus Picea; species Picea sitchensis. The sequence continues at coordinate 198,664 of SNQJ01S0007028.1, read as the reverse complement.
GAGGAGAGAATCTTGTGACACACGGGCTCACAATGTTTGTTTAGGTCAGGACAACTTTCTCGGAACTCTCAGTTGCCGAAATAAGTGGGTCTCCTCCGGACCTCCACTCCAAATCTGTCAGTCCTGCCCTCGCAACTCTGCTCGGCTCTTTCAAAATTCAAACACAAAGACTTTGCTCACCCGTCACGAGTCTGTTGATTAAGGTAAAAGGTGTCTCGGGAAATGCATTAAATACAATATATTATAGAATATATAGGATTTCAGGTCACTTCAATTCCTTGCAAAAACTTTTTGGCATCGGATAAGGGGTATTTATAGTCTTGTTTATCCAGGCAGGCTTTAAATCTGGTAAGAATTATGTTGAAAGTTGAGTTTTATTTTTTGTTGGGAAGTTTTTTTGTAAAATTTTATATCGAAAATTTTGACCAATTTAAAAATAACCCACATCATCGGATTCTTGTGGAAACAAATAAAACTTTAACTCACGGTAAAAACCACCCAAAAAAATATAACAATTTCAATGCACCATTTACAACCGACTCTTTCAGAATAAAGTTAAGTCATAAAATCTCCTGTTCAGATTCGACTTGTTCCCACTATTTAACCATCAACGGCTCGCTAAATCTCTCAAAGACTCTCATTGAATCGTACTTCTCAGTGCCAGAGGCCCCGCCCCCACATGGAGAGGCCAATTCCTAGTCAAAAATGCTAGGAAAAGGAAAAGCTGTGCGGCCATGCAGGGACTCAGGAGGTGACACCACAACCGATACGGGCTAATCTACAGGAATATCTGTCAGATTTAACAGACTGCAGATGTTTCCCTCAACTGAAACGAACACTACAGTACTTTGACCGCGAAACCCGCTTGCACTGTGACGTTTGTAATAATCTATGCACGCAACCTTTCTGAAAAGTTCAGATCCACGTGGTTCTCATAAATCCTTCTTCTAGGGCTACGGTGGGGCTTCTTTCCAGTAACCCGGCGTCGACTTCAACCATCCGACACGCGTCCATCACGGCCCCGGTGATTTCGGTGTAAGCCATGGGCTTGCTTACGTCGTCATTGCAAAGGAAACTGAAAACATACCGCCTATAGCAATTCTTCATTTGGAAACCCCTTCCGAACGACCCAAAATTAGTATGCCAACGAATGAATCCCTTTTATGGACGTCAACCTAACGTTAACAAATTTTAACACTAGCACAGCCGCTAACTCGGGGCTGGTGAACGCCTAAAGATTTAGGCGTTCGCAAAACTCCACTTTAGGTTAATCATTCAAAAGTTGCATAGATATTAATCTAGGTTAATCATTTAAATTTGGTGTAATCATATGGTTTTATAGTAATTTCTTAATATGATTAGGTAAATGTGAAAAAGTAAATAGGTTAACCGATGCATTCATAAATGCAAGAAAGTTATGAACATAACCACCGGATTAAGATTTTAGATTAAAAGACCATTAATTATACCCATTACCAATAAGTAAACATACATTCCACTGAACAGTTTCGTTCCAATATGAACAACCTGCGGCCACATGTTATGCCATTCTATGAAAAGATGGACGGAGATGATCTGTTCAAAACTCTTAAACCCTTGATATGTTTCCACTAAACATTTCTAAAAGTGAATTTAATTTATTAGGAACCATGGATTTATGATGCCTTCAGCAGAACCAAACCAGGGTTCATCGTGAAAGGACATATACCTATGGCAAGCGCCTCGTTCTGATATATAGTCCTCGTATTTGAAAGTTTCTTGTGTTTCGACAGTCCCTAGACAATATCGTGGTCAAGAAAAGCCCCCGATTAAACCTAATAAACATGAGTATTTGGAGATCCTACGATGGGCACTCTCTTTTTCTGGAACTACGATAATATATATTACAAAAATAGAACAATCTACGCGCTTCGATGATCAGGGCTTTTACAAAAGCTCTGCACGAAGTAACTAGCAGACACATTATCCATTGACGTTTTCTTTACGTAACTTGTGAATATAGCATATCTTGACAGTAGCTATTTTGTTTTAGATTGGAGACACTTCAAGATCTAGGTGATCATGCTGTGACGTCATACGCCATGAGCTACACCTTTATACTACACTATAGCGTCGGAATTTGATACTAGACTACAGTATCGGATTTTGATGACAGAATTTGATACTAAACTACAGTGTCGGAGTTTGACGACGGAATTTGATACTAAACTAGTGTCGGATTTTGACGACAGAATAGTTGTCAAATAAAAAATAAAAACAAAGCTGTTAAGTTCATTTAATTTAATGACATTTATAAATCATCAAATCAAAATCTTTTTCAAATTCCATCCATCTTGTCGCCCATTATACCATCTATATAACAGCCAGCCTCTGGCTCATGGACTGTTGATACTAGTCTATGGTTATAATGGCAATCAATCAAATTTGAACCTAAACATCGCCTAAATAATCCCAATTGTTCTTCTAAATCTTAAAAACAATCTTCCCCAACCCAAATTGTAAAGCGGTCATGCTATGACCTCATAAACTCTTATACCAAGCTACATCCATCTTACAAATCCACATTTTATTTTTACTACAAAGTTTTTAAAAAAGTTGAAAAAATATGCTTATTAAAATTATTCATAAAGTATAATCCCACTATAATCCATATTTTATTTTCGCTACAAAAGTTTAAAAAAATTGAAACATTATACTTATTAAAATTATTTATAAAATATAATCTCCTTAGTTTTAGTTTATGAAGTCAAGGTAAAAAGATTAAAAAAAACAAAAAATAATAATAATACATATGTAAACTCTCACACTTCATAGAATGTGGTGACAGTGTATATTGTTAAGATTTGCCATTACACCAAAACCTGCAGGTGTTAGTAAACTTCCAAATCAACAACATCACCTTGGGTGGGCAATTAGTCCCATGATTCCAGCGTGGCGGTTAGTCCAACATACATATGGTAAAAAAAAACAGATTTGTTATATTTATATTTATTATTTAAAAGATGGATAATGGAGTTAAGGTGTAAATAATTTTAATAAGTTAAATATTTTTTATATTATTTAAACAATATTATAAATTTTAAATCTTAATTTGTTGTTTTAATATTATTGTTTAAGTTAAAATAAATTAAGAGAATATGTTATATTGAAATTTTTAAGTAACTTATGAGAATATGATGTATTGAGATTCTTAAGTAAAGTTCAAAGTAAATGTACTTAAAATTTCAAATGATTATTGTTATACTAAAGTTTAAAAGTCTACATTTCACCATTATAACCTCTTTCTTGAGCATTTGTTATTTGGATATTATTGTCTAAGTTAAAATACATTAAGAAAATATGTTACTTTAGCAATTCTCAAGTAAGATCCAAAATGAATGTACTTAGACATACCAAGCGACAAGTATACATTTCACCATTATAACCAGTTTTATAAGAAAATTGAAAATTCAGAAACAAAATTTATATCTGTTAAAACTAAGCATAAAGTATAACCATCTTACCTGATGAAGTCAGCTTTAAAAAGGAGGTATTATCGTTAGAGGGAGATGCATTGATATATTTAATGCATATGGACACAGTATCAGATTTTTCAGAAACAATGTCAGTAACCAGAGGCTTAGATATAAAAGAAAGAATAAAATACAAAAGACATAAATCTTTAAAATTCGGATAAGTTATTATTAATTTGAAGAGATACTATTAATTGATTTTGGTTCTGAAAAAAGGACAAATAAAAATAAATAGAATAGAATGTTTTTATTTACAATTATGAATTGGAGGGGTTGACACCCATAAGAAATAGGATGAAATAGGATGAAGGTAGGTGGAATCAATGAAATGAAATTATGGAATTAATAGTTACAAAAATTTACATCTTCAGTTAATAAAATACAAAAGACATAAATCTTTAAAATTCGGATAAGTTATTATTAATTTGAAGAGATACTATTAATTGATTTTGGTTCTGAAAAAAGGACAAATAAAAATAAATAGAATAGAATGTTTTTATTTACAATTATAAATTGGAGGGGTTGACACCCATAAGAAATAGGATGAAATAGGATGAAGGTAGGTGGAATCAATGAAATGAAATTATGGAATTAATAGTTACAAAAATTTACATCTTCAGTTTTAATGACTTTTATTTCAAATATATTTCACCTTGCAATATACTCAGTTTTTAGCTGTGTTCTAAAATATCTTTAATATAATAATCTAATTTTTTGTTGGCAAAATTAACAAACTATATATTCTAATCAATATTCATGCTGAATTGAAGTTCTTTTATCTTACATGTTCATAGATAAAACATTGTATCATCACATGCATCTCTTCTGTAAATTTTCATTGTTTACAAATTATGCATCCCTTCCTTAATTTCTCATTGTTTCCACTGTTAGGTGATGAGAACTTAAAACCTGTATTGACAAAGTAAATGTTTATTATGAATAGAGATTTTCTCTTGAACCTAGTATATTTTAAAACATTTTTAATACAATTGTATATTTGGTAAAGTCAACAAGTTATGTATGCTATTCAAATCTTTATGGTAAATTGAGAGTTTTTGTTTTACTTCTTCATATATAGAACTATGGATATCGCATGTATTTCATCCTTATTTTCTCCTTGTTTAAAAGATAAACATAGAAAATCTTCCCTATTTATATTTTCCCATCTCCCTCATTCCAATGCTAGGTGATGAGAACTTAACCCTAAATTGACAAAGTAAATGTTTTTTTATCCATAGAGGCTTTATCTTGGGTGTATTGTTCTTCTATGTAAGTAATCATCTTGACAAGTTGATATAATCTCATTTTCTCACTAAATTCTTGCCACAACTTATTTATGGCCCACTTTTGTACAAGTCTTGAATGAGCAATGATTCATCCAACAAATCTTCTTCTTCAATTTCTCATTTTTTAATCCAATTAGTTTTATCACTATATTGAACCTTATCTTGAGATGCAATCTTTGCTTTCATGGGTAATTTGTTCCTATCCATATTCTTTATTTTGATAATATATGTAATAAATTAACTAAAAGCTTCTCCTTTTAAACCAAGAACTTATGTCATCAAGTAAGAGATCTGTATTTAAATTCCTAGTTCTCCCACCAAGAACCTTTTTTGAAATCTTTCAACTTTCTTCTAAGATTCTTTGGAGAGTCCTAGAGTGAGACCCAAAGCACAAACAAGACAATATCATTGTTTGCATTAATTTTCTAAGGAGAAACTTTTTCAATTTGTTAACATTAAATGTGATGATTACATCCTTATCACAGTTCTTATTAGCATTACCTTTGTTTTTGTACATTAACTTTCATTTCAGAGTAACTACAAAATTCGTTTAACCTAAACTATCAAGATGTCTTTGGAAATTATCTTTGTGATTTGCTAGTAACACAACTTTGTCTACATAAATCAACAACAACAATGCATTACCTACTATGGATATTCATCGTCCCCCATTCTTCCTAATTCAATCTTCTAACTAATTTATGAATATGCCAAATAATATTGAGGAGAGGGGACATCTTGTTTCAACCCAATATTACTATTGATTTTGAAGGATCATCTTATCTTGCACATTTGATATATTGTAAAAAGAGGTTGTCTCTTTTAGAAAGGCTTCTTATTCATTCACTCTTTCACTTGATTTAGGCAGGATAGTATGATTTGGAGTTTTTTATGCTCATATGGATATTTGGTCTTCTATCAACCTTGAAAATTTCACCCAAAGTCACTAATCCAAAACATTGTTAAGAAAAAAATGATAAGATAGATAACTAGTTTGAAGGAATCAAACCAAGTATTGTTTTCTTTAATACCAAATGTTTTGCATTTAATATATTGAAGAGAGGTTAGCGAAAAGGCTTCTTATTCCTTTAGATTTTCACTTAATTTATGTGTTACACTACTAAATTGGGTTTATATTTGGTATCACCCACTCTAATACCAAATGTATCAATGCTAATCTTATTCCCTCATTATTTCATTTGATATAAGTGGTCTTTCATTCATTTTGTGTTTATATTGGCTATTTGATCCTATGTCAACCTTAAAAATTTAATTGATCCAAAAAAAATTTAGCAAAAATGGTAAGATACTCTAAACCAAAAATATCTTCTTTTTAAAATAACTTTTTGTTTATTTATTTTTATTTATTTATATATATAAATCTTAAAAAATAATAATAAACCTTAAAGGTAATAATAATACAAAAAATTAATAATAACTAAATAAAACTTTTAAAAACTAATAATAATAAAAGAAGGTTATTTGGACCTAGAAGTAGTAGCACCATAAAACTAATAATAATAAACGAAAGGATATATACAGCTCATATACACTACACACATTTAATGTGTTTGCACTGACGAATACGGTCGGATTTGTGTCTCCAATCGAGCGTGCATCGGGTCTTTGAATTCAACGCTGCTGGTGATGTGTTCGAATCACGATGAAGAAGCCGTAGTCTCATTCGATTTCCGTGCTGGACTGTCGAAGCTACCATGTGTGTTGTCACTGTTTTGATATTGATGTATATTAGCTGTTGCTGCTACAGAGATTGTTCCTCTTATTAATGTTTTACTCATTTGGAAGTGGTTGCCAACCGATCAGGTATACTGTGTGAAAAGTAGACGGGAACAGCCAGGCAGACAATTCATTGCTGCTGCCGTCTTTATTTTCTCAGTGCGCTTCGAGGATGCTTCTTCACAGATTCTTTAATGGAGTAGTTAAATGGATTTTTTCTCCCTTCGTGAGTAGTTAAATGGATTTTTCCTCCCTTCTGAAGGAGGGGCTGCCTTTTGTGAATCGATATCCCTTGAAGACAGCCGGAATCTCAGATATCTGACTATTTTCAGATGCCTCTACCAAAAAACCCCTTTAAATATAAAATGCATAAACAGGAAGATGGCATTATTTTGGCATCAGACTCCATTCCCATGATGCCGAACTTGCATGGCAGTTCATCCCAACCTCTTCGTCGTCAGTATAATGGGCAGAGTCAACCAATTACAGTGGCAGTTGGAACAATTGGTATCTTTCCAACAATGCTCATTATAGGTCGTTGAATGCTGGTGCAATTTAAGTTGTAATCTAAAAAAGTACTGAATTTAAATGTACAGTAGGAGAAGAAAAGTGTTAAATCCATTAGTTTGATCGGTAATAAAGGAAACTGTTGTTATTATTAGGGTTTATGGTGTT
>SNQJ01S0007028.1:174302-191444 GCA_010110895.2 Picea sitchensis | reverse complement strand
AATCTTTTCATATCTACCCTTACCTTTGACACCGCCATTTGTAAGTTGAAACACTATATACATCGACAATCACAAATTTATTCCAACTAACATTTTATTTTTCTCTCCCTTTTTGTTAACTTCTTTCGCCAAGAAGTCCCCTCAAATCTGAAGTCGCAACCAGTAGGGGTAAAAGTCGTCTAGTACAGAAGATTAGCACCCTTGGCTCAATAACTGCATTTTGCACTGTAAATGATTATCAAGTGCTCCTGACATAGTTGGATAGAATGGCTAGCCATTCACTCCAATTGTCTTTATTGTAAAATAACCACACCTGTCATCTACTCGAAACTTCCTGTCGTCAATTTATCACAACTTTCTCAAAACTTTCTGCCGTCAATCTATCACAATTTATCAAGTAGAATGGTTGGGATATAGTGGTGTTAGTAATTTATCCTTCATGTGTTGGAATAATGTAGAAATGTTAGGGATTGGGTTGTTGTGATCTTCTTCAGTTTAGCATGGAGAGGTTTGAGATCCACATTTCATGGATCTAGAATTTGGACTATTGAGACCATCTCATCTATTTATTGTACTCAGATTTCGTTTGCTAATTGAATTGGTTTTCACCATTCCTGAGTGTGAGCGAGCCTTGAGTGCTCTGCTCCATTTTCCGTTCTGAGAGCTAGTGCCGTCGTCCAAGATTCGCCTGCCACTCTGATTAGAAGATCAAAGATTTTGCGACTGAACCGTCCCAGCCACTGTCAAACTGTCCATACTTTAGTTTTTTTATTCCTCAGGTTTGATACTCGGATATTTAGGCCTTCTAGGTTCATACTTGCATCTTTAGGTCTTCTCAGAAATATTGAATACTATTCTTTCCATGAACAACATAGAGACCTAAAGTCAATAATCTTAAAAACTTTTATTCTGCCATCTTCAAATAAGTAGAATTTCGGCATTGAAAAGATGCTCAACCGGCTTTGCAGAACGTACAAATCTGACTCATCTCCAAACATGCAAGCCAGGGATTCACATACTCGACTCGTCTCCAAATTCACATACTCTGCTCTGTGGTGAGATAGATTCGATATTCTGCATGTACGTTGCACAAAAAATACCGTCCAACAGCGGCTTCTTCTCTCACCCACTGTGTTCTAATACATCTTCCTTCGTATGTATGTATATTTATGTTTTTCTTAACAAATGAGTGGTATTTGAATTTAAGATCAATTTCATATTTATTAAATATTTAAAGAGGTTAAATTCCTTGAAATTTAAGATAAATTAGATATTGATATTGAAAGAGGTTAAATTAATTGAAATGTAAAAAATTTTGTTATTTAAAATTAACTTTAATTGTATTATAATTTCACTCCATTCAATTTAGTAAAATCAAAATGGGTAGTCTAAATATTAGATTTTTTTTTTGGAGGTTTTATGGCATATTTTCAGATGAATTTTTATTAAAATCTAGTAAAAAATTGTTGGAACTTTAGATTTGAGTGAGTGAGTCTGTATAATTTAAATATTCTGAATTTTTTAAGGTGATTAATCTATTTATGCATTCAAAAATACAATTTAAATAACTAAAAATAAAAATTTTACCATGATCTGTTTAGCCAAATAAAATTTTTCAAAAAATCTAATATTTAAACAACCCCAAATCAAAATTTATAATTTACTAAAATTTAAATTTAAATAAATAAAAATACAGTTTTGATGATTGACAAAATATTTATATTTTTCTTTTTATTATAACAATATTTTTATTTAATTATAATTATATTTATAATATTTCTATATACATTTATATTTGCTATCTTTTTATTTTTCTATATAACAATTTTTATTTTTTATATAACCATTTTTATTTTATATATAGAGTATTTTATATTAACTCATTCTTTTAAGATGAGGTTAGAAAAGTGTAATGACAGATGTATCGTATTTAATGAAAAATTGGGTGAAACAATATTCACTTTTTAAATTGCATATTTGGTCTGTTAATTAAAATTGATTATTTATAATATATTATTATTATTATTTTTAAATTTATTTTATATTGTATTATTTTTTATATTTTTTAATATTTATAAAATAAAAGGGAAAAAACATTTTAAATATAAAAATAATTAAATAAACCGTTCATACTATAAAAACTATACAATTAACCATATTCAATAATATACTTAACCAGAAGTATATCATATTTAACAATATTTAATAATATACTCAACCACAAGTATATCATATTGTAATTCCCCGTAGCCATATCTATTTACAAGTGACCATATGATTATTCATATCCACGATATAGCTAACCTTAATGTAGATGACATAGTTCTAAAAGAAAAATAGTAAAATAGTGTTGTAAATTTAATGGCATATTCTTTTTTATAAATTTAAATAAATGTTTTAAGATGTATTTTTTAATTAAAAAAATAAAAATAAAAAAACTATCTAGTTATTAATTGAGTGTTACATTTAATTTGACGTATGTAAGTTATAATGGTGAATTTGTTTGAAATTTAATTGTTAATTGATTCAAACATAAATATAAACTATATTCATCTATATTTTTGTGTTGCAAAAATCGTCGAAAATGATAAATCATCAAAAATTTGTTGAAAAAATCGGTCGATTTTTTGGTTATTTTTTCATAAAAGGTAGAGGTTTTGGGGAAAAATCGTGAGTCGATGGAATAAATCATCTAATGAAAAAAGTGGTCGGTTTAAGACTTCCGCCACGGTATTTTTTGGGTTCTATTTGACATTTAACCAAGGAGGAGAGCCAAGCCATCCAACCAACCAAGGAAGAGTTTGCGATTGGGATTTTGTGGATTCAAGGGTCAGAGTTGTGGATTTGGCATTGGAATTTTCAATCCACTTCACAGTTTTTGCATTGGAAAAATTTGCTCATTATTTCTCATTTTTCCACCATAGATTTTAATAGGTTTTCAGTGGCAATGAGTTTTATATCTTCAAAATAAATTTTTGATGGATCAAAAACCATTTTTGCCACTCTTATGTGATTTTCTTTCTTGCCATGTATGCCCAAAAACGTGTTTGGGATTTTCTTGCCCTGGGTCAATGTAAATTAGATAAAAAAACACTGTGTTTTTCGGGTTCAAAACCAAGTTTGAACTAGATACATCATTGATTTATCTCTGTTTTTTAAATTTTCATTTTTTCAACAATAACACATCCTAAAAAATGATTTTTTTTGCCCCGAGTTCACATTTTTCCATATTAAAGATGCCAAAGTCATTGGATCCATTCTAGGAGTATGGTGAGCCTGTTAATCCAGGGAAACGACAAATTCTCTCATGCAATTTATGTGGAGAAAAAATGTCTGGTGGGGTATACAGGCTAAAATACCACCTTGTGAAAATTGTAGGGTATGAGGTGGGTATTTGCCCTAATTCAAGCCTAGAACTCGTTGTGAAAGACACAAAAGCACTTGAAGAATATGCAGAAAACAAAAAGTACGTTGAAGCCAAGAAAAAAGAAATAACTTCAAGATCAGAGTCAAGCACACACACTCTTGGGGCAGTGGGAGTGGGGTCTAGTGAAATCCACTCCTTACAAGTCCATAAAGCCTACAACAACATCACCATTTTTTGTGCCAAGATCCACACCCGATGCACAATTGTCTATCAAGTCCATGTTGAAAATAAAAGAGAAAAAAGAAGCCTTCTATGGAGTGATATTCCTTTCAATTTTTCCAAGAACCTATTCTATGTGTCCATGTAAGAGGTTGTTGCTATTGTTGGCCCAGGGTATAAGCCCCCCACTTATGAGGAGTTGAGAGGGCCCATCCTTCAAAATGAAAAGGTCGATTGCACTCAGAGGTTGCAGGAGCTTCGAGATTCATGGGAGTTCACAGGATGCAATGTGATGTCAAATGGTTGCACTGATGGGAAGGGTAGGACCCTTCTCAATTTCTTGGTTCATTGTCCCACGGGGAAAATGTTTATGAAATCTGTGGATGCATCTGCACATGTCAAGGATGCGGCATTACTTTGTGACTTGTTGGATAAGTTCATCCAAGAGGTAGGTCCACAACATGTTGTCCAAGTCATAACGGACAATGCTGCAAATTATGTGGCCGCTGGTAGGATGCTTATGTCTAGGTATCCTACACTGTTTTGGACTCCTTTTGTCGCTCATTTCCTTGACTTGATGTTAGAGGATATGGGAAAGATTGATTGGATCAAGGATGTCATTGATTCAGCTAGGAGCATCACAAAATTTATATACAATTATGCTTTTGTACTTGCTTGATGAGAAAATTCATAGGTGAGTCGGAGTGACAAAGAGTTGGTGTGTCTTGCCATCACATGCTTTACCACTAGTTTTATTTCTCTTCAGTCTCTCTTGAATTTTGGGTGGGAATAGCAGACAATGTTCCTTTCACCTGAGTGGCGTGTTTTATCATTTAGCAGTGAACAAGAGGGGCAGGCCATTATGAGGATAGTTTCATACCATGAGAGCTTGTGGGATGCGGTGAAAGAGGTGTGCACCATCAATGAACCTTTGGTAAAGGTTCTTTGCTTGGTCGACGGGGATAAGTCGACAATGGGCTACCTATATGAGGCCATGGACAGGGACAAAGAGTCCATTCGTGCTTATTATGTGGACAAGGGGGATCAAGGGCAGGAGAGAAAAGAAATGATATGAAGGGTGATTGATGATCGATGGAACAACACACTCCATCGCCCCATTCATGTTGCAAGGTTATACCTCAACCCTGCATTCTCTTACACCTATGGCTTGAGGTTTGATTCGTAGGTTATGTCTAGCTTCTTTGAGTGTGTCCAGAGGATGGTGCCAAGTGCAGTTGACCGATTAGAGCTTTCCTAAGATATGGAAATCTATAAGAGATCCATTGGTTTATTTGGGTTTGACGTGGCCATAAATGACAGCAAGAACATAATGCCAAGTAAGTTTCACCTTGTTTTAACTTTTAAGTTTCAAAACTCATTTTTCAAATTTCAATTTATCAGATTAATCATTGATATTCTTAAGTTGTTTCTTTGTTTTAAACTAAATCATTGTCTTCTCTTATGTTTCTCTAATTCGTTGTAGATACCTGGTCGGAAAACTATGGCTCAAAGGTACCTATTCTACAGAGGATGGCACTTTGGATGCTTAGCTAGACATGTAGCTCTTCTGATTGTGAGCACAACTGGAGTGTATTTGAAAAAATACACACCAAAAAGCGCAACACGTTAGAGAATTTCAAACTAAGTTTTAAATTCATTATAAAATTATAAATTATTAAATTGTCATTTAAATTCTATGCTCTTTTACATTCTAATAAATTAATTTATGATCCTCCTACATGTTGGATACCCCATGCCTTAATGATTTGGTCTATGTCTACTACAATCTCAGGTTGTGGGTGAAGCAGGTTGAGAAAAAACCTGATGCAAAGGCCATTTCATTGGATGGGATTGACACCATTGATTCATGGAGAGTGGAGGTCGAGGAACCTGTTATTGAGACCGCCCTTGATTGGCTAGACGAGGATATTGATGATGATCATGGTATCTTCGAGGAGTTGGATCAAGATATTCCAGAGGATATCCAATTTTGCGTAGAGTCTGCGAATGTGTCACCAGCAGAGCCACAGTCACAGTCAGAGGGAGATAGACCCACTGGTAGTACTAGCAATCTACCTCCTCTACCTTCTTCTAGAGGACATCATTCTCGAGGGTCTTCTAGTTCTTACGATGAGGATCATATCTTTTAACATCTTTGAGCTGAAAGGCGCTCTATTCTCCACTATAGGAGAGAGTTTCATGTAACATAACATATTAAATAATAATAAAACATTAAAATAATAATAAAATTAATAAAATAGAAATAGTAAAAATTTATAAAAATATATAATTGATTTGAATGAATAACAACCACCCTAGATCTATTTAACTTTGAATCTATCAAGAACAAAGAGGGATCAAATCTCTAGAGGTGCAAAACTTGAGGAAAGATTAAAGGTTTGAACCTCGAGAGATTTGATCCCTCTCGACCCTTGATAGATCTGGATTTAAATGGATCTAGGTTGATTTGTAAACTCAAATAAATAAAGAAATTAAATCTTAAATTTACTTATTTACATATAAACAAAATTTACAATAAAATCTCAAAGTTTAATTTGGTCTTGATTTAAGATTTCATAAACCAAATTGTGATTGCTTCCAATCTCCTATAAGTTACATAAATCACAAATTATTTTCCCCGATGGGTTTTTGAAGAGTCCATTTGTTCATTTTCTCTGGCTCCTGTAAGTTAATTCTTAGTTTAATAATCAATCTTTTTTTCTTGAAACTTGTAACCGAGATTCATTGTGCTTCTATAAATAACATAGTTTTCTATTCTCACCTCTCCATAGGAATATAGACACTATATTTTCAATTTTAGTTTTTCGTAATCACATAAAGTTAGGCACTATTGTAGGGAAATGGAAGCCCATATTGGTAAGTTTATCCAAAGCTTGTTTGTATAGAAAATAACACTTTTAAGGCTTCACATTCAATGGAGGGAATACTAGTGTTCATGAGGAGAATGGGGTAGGGAGTATTGTTTTTAATTTTAAAGTTGTCAAGATGCATGGCCAAGAAGACAACATTGCCATGATATAAGACTATAATAATGGTGTAGTAGTGAGGGTTGGCGTCTTTGCATCCAACCTCTTCTTAGTACTTTTCCAAATGATCAATATAAATTTCAAAAACGGGAGTGGACAAAGGACACCTTGTTTAACTCCTATATTTCAATTGATATCCTCGAACCAACCTTGATTAGTCTTAATCTTGGCAATTACTTGTTTGTAGATCGAATGGAACCCCCAAGTCTTCAATACAAATTAAAATATTTCCCCTAAGTATGGTGTCAAAGGTTTTTTTTCAAATCAATAAGGCAAGCAAATTGATCATATTTGTTGTTACAACAATGATCCTAAAAGTAAGGATGTCATCAATTGTTGAGTGTTTGCTCCTAAACACAACTTAGCCTTTAGCTCTAATCTTGTTTTCATCTAGCCCACTGTTAATTTTCTTTTATAATATATTTCTAAGAGGCTTGGCCAATAAAAGGAAAATCGTAATAGTTCAATAACTAGGAGTGATTTGGTCCTTGACTTTATAGATCATATGATGGAACTTTTCGTCTATTGTTTAGGAAATCCTCATCTCAAATAAGTATTAAATAGGGTTTGGAAGTGAGGGATAAGGATGGACTAAATCAATCTTAAGAATTTCAAAATAATAGCCTTCTTTTTTTCTAAAGAAAAAATCACCACTTTTATTTAAAGATTGAATGGAAATCACATTTTTGCACTTACAAATTTAATGTTACATATGTATTCACAATTCATTTGTCTTACTGAAAAATAATCCTTAATCCTTTTTAATTTTCCTTTCCTTCTTTTTAACCTCATGCCACCCTCCTCGAGAAGATTCCATAGTGACTCACTGTAATTCTGAATTTGAATTTCCAAGATGTGTATGGATTACCAACTCCTTCTATGAATCAAAGTTGTCAAATTTATGAAGTCTCTTAATTCCTTTCAGGGGTCTTCATTTACCACTACCACCCTTAAGGGGGGAAGCCCGATAGTCTTGTCTTCTTCACTATCCTTTGAGGGAAAATTTAATTTACCAATCTACACTTTTGGACATGCATTGTTATCCTTCTATGAAACTATTGTTGGTTTTGCAGTGTTATCATCTTCACCATCTGAGTATGGTTTCTCACATGATTTCCAGTGTTTTGGCTTAGGTTTTTGTCCTCTCTTCCTTTTTTATTAAGCTCTTTCTTGGGGACAACAATCCGACACCGAAAAGCTACATTCTCACAATCCAAAACTTGAGCCCATCTAAAATTTTCCTTCTATAGTATATCTTGTTTGTTAAACCCTTGTTGATATCAATCTCAACACATATTTGAGCATATGTGAAGAAACTCAACTTAATATGCTCAAGATCTATTTTTAAGTCGTTGCCTATGGTATTCTTGATATCTTCAAAAGATAATAAATGCCAAAATTGTCGAGGCAGATTTTGGAGGTAAAACCAAATGAGCATTTTGGTAACAAACATAGTGGTAGGGTCAACATCTCAAAACCATGAGGTAACAAAAATATCCGCTCTTACCCATAACCTACCCTCCTCAAAACTTTCTAATAATCAACAATATTCAAAAACTAAACAATAAAAAAATATTTGGAGCATACATATACCTCTCGATCCTTCATCTAGGTTGAGTAGATCTATTGGTACAAGTTAAAGGTAGGAGGAAAGAAACCATTGAATTGGCAAATTGTGTCAGAGGATTCATAAAATGAAAGGAGGTTTGTGACCTCCATCTCGAACACCTCCAACATTGGCACCTCTTTAAATTTCTCCATAATATATGCACTAGATCGAGGAGGGTTCATAGCAGCTAATGTTAAAAGATTTGTTTCTAATCACATCCGTAAAAGAAACAAGCTTTGAGGATGAAGACACTCCATTACCCACCACTCTTCCATGCAAGTGCAAAACCAAAGTGGGAGTTTTGTCTTTGCAGAAATGTTGTAATCAAACAATGGATTATGGTCATCTAGTCATTTAACTTCAAAAACAAGTTATTGCTAGTCCACATCAACCCCCTGTAGGAGCTCAAATTTGTGCTTTATATCTACCACGTAATGGACAAAGTTCAGCCATAAAATTAAGGCTTTCCCTATGAAAGACTTGACTATGATTTTAAATCTTGCGTTGATGTCAAAACCCTCCCAGATTAATACCACCCCAACAACTTTATTGATATTAATCATTCCGTCAAACACTTGCAAGCTTTACTTATCTCTTCTATGTCTTTAGCCTTTCCTTTTGTAATCTTCCTTATCCTTTCTTTAATGTCATATGAAGAGAATACATGGATTTGAGTGTACAAAAGAGCAATGTTGTTCACAACATCCTCAAATGTGAATATAAGAAAACATATAATTGCTTGAGTTAGCAATTCCACTTGTCCATGTAAATATGAAACTCCACATATTGCAATGAAAGAAGCAAGATACATTCTATAGATGTGTAAAGTAATGTAATAACAATAAACATAAATGAAAACACCATCACACTCACACAAGGAAAATTGTGTTTCCTTTCTAAGTTAGATGTCAACAATCATTTGACATGACAATAGAGATCTACTTTCTTGGGATACTTTGATTCTCCAACTTTTTGAAAAATTAAAAAATATATATAATTTCACTTACTAAATAAAAATTTAACCATTAAATAATATCTGAGGAACATATGAGGAACAAACACTATTGTAAGAAGATAATATTAACATTTAAAACTTTGGAAATGAGCTGAATAGGTCCAGGTTAAAGATAAAACAACCTTTTCCATTTTGTCAAAGATATAAAGCAGTACATTACGACAAAACCCATCCACCCGCTTGGGGGAGAGTGCACCTCGCTTCTCTTTGGGCTCGGATATTTACTTCCTCACCATCCTATGAGGAAACCTAGTCGTAACAAGACATAACTATTTACAGTAATTTCCAGTGGGTCACCGCCACGAAAATTTTCGAGTGGAGGAGAGAATCTTGTGACACACGGGCTCACAATGTTTGTTTAGGTCAGGACAACTTTCTCGGAACTCTCAGTTGCCGAAATAAGTGGGTCTCCTCCGGACCTCCACTCCAAATCTGTCAGTCCTGCCCTCGCAACTCTGCTCGGCTCTTTCAAAATTCAAACACAAAGACTTTGCTCACCCGTCACGAGTCTGTTGATTAAGGTAAAAGGTGTCTCGGGAAATGCATTAAATACAATATATTATAGAATATATAGGATTTCAGGTCACTTCAATTCCTTGCAAAAACTTTTTGGCATCGGATAAGGGGTATTTATAGTCTTGTTTATCCAGGCAGGCTTTAAATCTGGTAAGAATTATGTTGAAAGTTGAGTTTTATTTTTTGTTGGGAAGTTTTTTTGTAAAATTTTATATCGAAAATTTTGACCAATTTAAAAATAACCCACATCATCGGATTCTTGTGGAAACAAATAAAACTTTAACTCACGGTAAAAACCACCCAAAAAAATATAACAATTTCAATGCACCATTTACAACCGACTCTTTCAGAATAAAGTTAAGTCATAAAATCTCCTGTTCAGATTCGACTTGTTCCCACTATTTAACCATCAACGGCTCGCTAAATCTCTCAAAGACTCTCATTGAATCGTACTTCTCAGTGCCAGAGGCCCCGCCCCCACATGGAGAGGCCAATTCCTAGTCAAAAATGCTAGGAAAAGGAAAAGCTGTGCGGCCATGCAGGGACTCAGGAGGTGACACCACAACCGATACGGGCTAATCTACAGGAATATCTGTCAGATTTAACAGACTGCAGATGTTTCCCTCAACTGAAACGAACACTACAGTACTTTGACCGCGAAACCCGCTTGCACTGTGACGTTTGTAATAATCTATGCACGCAACCTTTCTGAAAAGTTCAGATCCACGTGGTTCTCATAAATCCTTCTTCTAGGGCTACGGTGGGGCTTCTTTCCAGTAACCCGGCGTCGACTTCAACCATCCGACACGCGTCCATCACGGCCCCGGTGATTTCGGTGTAAGCCATGGGCTTGCTTACGTCGTCATTGCAAAGGAAACTGAAAACATACCGCCTATAGCAATTCTTCATTTGGAAACCCCTTCCGAACGACCCAAAATTAGTATGCCAACGAATGAATCCCTTTTATGGACGTCAACCTAACGTTAACAAATTTTAACACTAGCACAGCCGCTAACTCGGGGCTGGTGAACGCCTAAAGATTTAGGCGTTCGCAAAACTCCACTTTAGGTTAATCATTCAAAAGTTGCATAGATATTAATCTAGGTTAATCATTTAAATTTGGTGTAATCATATGGTTTTATAGTAATTTCTTAATATGATTAGGTAAATGTGAAAAAGTAAATAGGTTAACCGATGCATTCATAAATGCAAGAAAGTTATGAACATAACCACCGGATTAAGATTTTAGATTAAAAGACCATTAATTATACCCATTACCAATAAGTAAACATACATTCCACTGAACAGTTTCGTTCCAATATGAACAACCTGCGGCCACATGTTATGCCATTCTATGAAAAGATGGACGGAGATGATCTGTTCAAAACTCTTAAACCCTTGATATGTTTCCACTAAACATTTCTAAAAGTGAATTTAATTTATTAGGAACCATGGATTTATGATGCCTTCAGCAGAACCAAACCAGGGTTCATCGTGAAAGGACATATACCTATGGCAAGCGCCTCGTTCTGATATATAGTCCTCGTATTTGAAAGTTTCTTGTGTTTCGACAGTCCCTAGACAATATCGTGGTCAAGAAAAGCCCCCGATTAAACCTAATAAACATGAGTATTTGGAGATCCTACGATGGGCACTCTCTTTTTCTGGAACTACGATAATATATATTACAAAAATAGAACAATCTACGCGCTTCGATGATCAGGGCTTTTACAAAAGCTCTGCACGAAGTAACTAGCAGACACATTATCCATTGACGTTTTCTTTACGTAACTTGTGAATATAGCATATCTTGACAGTAGCTATTTTGTTTTAGATTGGAGACACTTCAAGATCTAGGCGATCATGCTGTGACGTCATACGCCATGAGCTACACCTTTATACTACACTATAGTGTCGGAATTTGATACTAGACTACAGTGTCGGATTTTGATGACAGATTTGATACTAAACTACAGTGTCGGAGTTTGACGACGGAATTTGATACTAGACTAGTGTCGGATTTTGACGACAAAATAGTCGTCAAAGGCAAAACAAAAAAGGCAAAGCTGTTAAGTTCATTTAATTTAATGACATTAATAAATCATCAAATCAAAAATCCTTTTCAAATTCCATCCATCTTGTCGCCCATTATACCATCTATATAACAGCTAGGCTCTGGCTCATGGACTGTTGATACTAGTCTATGGTTATAATGGCAATCAATCAAATTTGAACCTAAACATCGCCTAAATAATCCCAACTGTTCTTCTAAATCTTAAAAAAATCTTCCCCAACCCAAATTGTAAGCGGTCATGCTATGACCTCATAAACTCTAAGCTAGACTTTTATACCACGCTACATCCATCTTACAAGATGGTTTTAGTAGCTTTTTTATTATTATGCTATATCTATAACATCAAAGAATAAAATTTTCCCCACCGGGTCGAAGAGGTTTTTATAGTAGGCTTTTTTATCATTATGCTATATATAACATCAAATAACAATATTTACCCAACCGGGCTTGCAAAGCAGCTAGCTTCCCTGGCTGTCTTTGGTGCAATAATAAACGATCCTAGGTATATTGGTTAAACCTCCTTTTGTATTATTTAAAAATATTATGGCCCTTTAGATCTCAGCGATCATGTCCTGGTTAACTCACCGAACGATCGCTCATAAATACAATTAGACACTTTTATAACTCTAGGGATGTATTAAATTTATATTTAAATTTATAAATAATGGGGGACAGGGTGTGCATATTATTATTAATATGTTTTTAGTTTTTAAATTTTTTATATGTATATTTATTAATTTAAGAGGTGGGTGGTGGAGGTTAAAGATGTGCATAAGATGTGTAAGCATGCACATATGTATATATTATTCTTAATATACTATCTTTAATATCATTTAAAGAACATCACAAACTTAAACTTATATTTGCTTAAGGAAATATATTGTTTTGAAAATTCTCTTGAAATGAATGCGCATTCATAATCTGAAATGACTACCACTATACTATGACTGAGACAAATCCACATTTTATTTTTGCTACAATTTTTTTTTTAAATTTGAAAAAATATACTTATTAAAATTATTCATAAAGTATAATCCCACTATAATTTACATTTTATTTTCGCTATAAAAGTTAAAAAAATCGAAACATTATATTTATTAAAATTATTCATAAAATATAATCCCCTTAGTTTTTAGTTTATAAAGTTAAGGTAAAAAAATTGAAAAAAAAACAGATTTGTTATATTGATATTTATTATTTAAAAGATGGGTGATGGAGTTAAGGTGTAAATAATTTTAATAAGTTAAATATTTTTTATATTATTTAAACAATATTATAAATTCTAAGTGTTAAGTGTTAATTTGTTGTTTTAATATTATTGTTTAAATTAAAATAAATTAAAAGAATATGTTATATTGAAATTTTTAAGTAAATTATGAAAATATGATGTATTGGGATTCTTATGTAAAGTTCAAAGTAAATGTATTTAAAATTTCAAATGATTATTGTTATACTAAAGTTTAAAAGTCTACATTTTACCATTATAACCTCTTTCTTAAGCATTTATTGTTTGAATATTATTGTCTAAGTTAAAATAAATTAAGAAAATATGTTACTTTGACAATTCTCAATTAAAATCCAAAATGAATGTACTTAGACATACCAAGCCACAAATATACATTTCACCATTATAACCAGTTTTATAAGAAAATTGAAAATTCAGAAACAATATTTATATCTGTTAAAACTAAGCATAAAGTATAACCATCTTACCTGATGAAGTCAGCTTTAAAAAGGAGGTATTATCGTTAGAGGGAGATGCATTGATATATTTAATGCACATGGACACAGTATCAGATTTTTCAGAAACAATGTCAGTAACCAGAGGCTTAGATATAAAAGAAAGAATAAAATACAGAAGACATAAAATCTTTAAAATTCGGATAAGTTATTATTAATTGGAAGATATACTATTAATTGATTTTGGTTCTGAAAAAAGGACAAATAAAAATAATTGGTTTTGAAAAAAGTACAAATAAAAATAAATAGAATAGAATGTTTTTATTTACAATTATCAGAGAATTGCAGGGGTTGACACCTATAAGAACTAGGATGAAGGTAGGTGGAATCGATGAAATGAAATTATGGGATTAAGAGTTACAAAAATTTACATCTTCAGTTTTAATGATTTTTATTTTAAATATATTTCACCTTGCAATATACTCAGTTTTTAGCAATGTTCTAAAATATTTTTAATATAATAATTTATTTTTTTGTTAGCAAAATTAACAAATTATGTATTCTAGTCAATCTTCATGCTGAATTGAAGTGCTTTTATCTTACATGTTTATAGATAAAACATTGTATCATCACATGCATCTCTTTTCTAATTTTTCATTGTTTACAAAGTATGCATCCCTTCCTTAATTTCTCATTGTTTCCACTGTTAGGTGATGAAAACTTAAAATCTGTATTGACAAAGTAAATGTTTATTATGAATAGAGATTTTTTCTTGAACCTAGTATATTCTAAAACATTTTTAATAAATTGTATATTTGGTAAAGTCAAGAAGTTATGTATGCTATTCAAATCTTTATGCTAAATTGAGAGTTTTTGTTTTACTTCTTCATATATAAAACAATGGATATCGCATGTACTTCATCCTCATTTTCTTTTTGTTTAAAAGATAAACATAGAGAATCTTCCCTATTTATATTTTCCCATCTCCCTGGTTCCAATGCTAGGTGATGAGAACTTAACCCTAAATTGACAAAGTAAATGTTTTTTATCCATAGAGGCTTTATCTTGGGTGTATTGTTTTTCTATGTAAGTAATCATCTTGACAAGTTGATATAATCTCATTTTCTCACCAAATTCTTGCCACAACTTATTTATGGTCCACTTTTGTACAAGTCTTGAATGAGCAATGATTCATCCAACAAATCTTCTTCTTCAATTTCTCATTTTTTAATCCAATTCGTTTTATCACTATATTGAACCTTATCTTGAGATGCAATCTTTGCTTTCATGGGTAATTTGTTCCTATCCATATTCTTTATTTTGATAATATATGTAACAAATTAACTAAAAGCTTCTCCTTCTAAACCAAGAACTTATGTCATCAGGTAAGAGATTTGTATTTAAATTCCTAGTTCTCCCACCAAGAACCTTTTTTGAAATCTTTCAACTTTCTTCTAAGATTCTTTGGAGAGTCCTAGAGTGAGGCCCATAGCACAAACAAGACAATATCATTGTTTGCATTAATTTTCTAAGGAGAAACTTCTTCAATTTGTTAACATTAAATGTGATGATTACATCCTTATCACAGTGCTTACTAACATTACCTTTGTTTTTGTACATTAACTTTCATTTCAGACTAACTACAAAATTTGTTAACCTATCAAGATGTCTTTGGAAATTATCTTTGTGATTTGCTAATAACACAACTTTGTCTACATAAATCAACAACAACAATGCATTACCTACTATGGATATTCATCCTCCCCCGTTCTTCCTAATTCAATCTTCTAACTAATTTATGAATATGCCAAATAATATTACCACAATATTACTATTGATTTTGAAGGATCATCTTATCTTGCACATTTGATATATTGTAAAAAGAGGTTGTCTCTTTTAGAAAGGCTTTTTATTCATTCACTCTTTCACTTGATTTAGGCTTGGAGTTTTTTATGCTCATGGATATTTGGTCTTCTATCAACCTTGAAAATTTCACCCAAAGTCACTAATCCAAAAAAATGTTAAGAAAAAAATGATAAGAAAGATAACTAATTTGAAGGAGTCAAACCAAGTATTGTTTTCTTTGATATCAAATGTTTTGCATTTAATATATTGAAAGGAGGTTAACCCCCAAAAAAGACTTCTTAGATTTTCACTTAATCTATGTGTTACACTACTAAATTGGGTTTATATTTAGTATTTTATGTCAATTCTAAAATCCAAAAAAAAAAAAAAATTATAACAAAAATATCAAATATAACAAACCAAGAATCACTCACTCTAATACCAAATGTATCAATGCTAATCTTATTCCCTCATTATTTCATTTGATTTAAGTGGTTTTTCATTATTTTGTGTCAACCTTAAAAATTTAATTGATCCAAAAATATTTTTAGCAAAAATGGTAAGATACTCTAAACCAAAAACTTTTTTTTTAAATAACTTTTTATTTATTTATTTTTATATATAAACATTAAAAAATAATAATAAACCTTAATAACTTTTTATTTATTTATTTATATATAAAAACCTTAAAAAATAATAATAAACTTAATAACTTTTTATTTATTTATTTATATATAAAAACCTTAAAAATAATAATAAACCTTAAAGGTAATAATAATACAAAAATTAATAATAACTAAATAAAACTTTTAAAAACTAATACTAATAAAAGAAGGTTATTTGGACCTAGAAGTAGTAGCACCATAAAACTAATAATAATAAACGAAAGGATATATACAGCTCATATACACTACACACATTTAATGTTTTTGCACTGACGAATACGGTCGGATTTGTGTCTCCAATCGAGCGTGCATCGGGTCTTTGAATTCAACGCTGCTGGTGATGTGTTCGAATCACGATGAAGAAGCCGTAGTCTCATTCGATTTCCGTGCTGGACTGTCGAAGCTACCATGTGTGTTGTCACTGTTTTGATATTGATGTATATTAGCTGTTGCTGCTACAGAGATTGTTCCTCTTATTAATGTTTTACTCATTTGGAAGTGGTTGCCAACCGATCAGGTATACTGTGTGAAAAGTAGACGGGAACAGCCAGGCAGACAATTCATTGCTGCTGCCGTCTTTATTTTCTCAGTGCGCTTCGAGGATGCTTCTTCACAGATTCTTTAATGGAGTAGTTAAATGGATTTTTTCTCCCTTCGTGAGTAGTTAAATGGATTTTTCCTCCCTTCTGAAGGAGGGGCTGCCTTTTGTGAATCGATATCCCTTGAAGACAGCCGGAATCTCAGATATCTGACTATTTTCAGATGCCTCTACCAAAAAACCCCTTTAAATATAAAATGCATAAACAGGAAGATGGCATTATTTTGGCATCAGACTCCATTCCCATGATGCCGAACTTGCATGGCAGTTCATCCCAACCTCTTCGTCGTCAGTATAATGGGCAGAGTCAACCAATTACAGTGGCAGTTGGAACAATTGGTATCTTTCCAACAATGCTCATTATAGGTCGTTGAATGCTGGTGCAATTTAAGTTGTAATCTAAAAAAGTACTGAATTTAAATGTACAGTAGGAGAAGAAAAGTGTTAAATCCATTAGTTTGATCGGTAATAAAGGAAACTGTTGTTATTATTAGGGTTTATGGTGTT
>SNQJ01S0007028.1:149232-163226 GCA_010110895.2 Picea sitchensis | reverse complement strand
TTATTGACCGGTTCGAACCGGTCGACCATCAAACCGGTCAAACCGGCCGGTTCCGGTTCCGGTTAGACCGGTTTTTAAAACTATGGTTATAAGTTAAGGAGCATAATTAATGAGTCGACTTAGGTAATGGACAATAGTCATCCTTATCCTTTTGTGATCGAATGAGTCGACTTAGGTAATGCATAGACATAGTCATCCTTATCTTTTTGTGATCGAATTGACATGGTCAACTTTTAGTCACTATCATTGTATAAGAGTCCTTCAGGGCTAGTGTAAAAGGGTTAAGCATTAGCATTCACGTTAGTGTTAGCTAGTCAAATAGTTAGCTTGGGGAACAACTAGTTGATCATTGGTTGAGTGTATGGGCAAGTTGATGATTCATGCTCTATTCTTGATGACAACTAAGTTTGTTTGCTCAGTTGTTCCAGAACTCTATTATAGGCATGGCAAAATGTATGAATGAAGCACTGAGGCCGCTTAAAAACTTTTTGTTATGTGTCTTTTCTAAATGATGAATGGAGGTGTTTTCTTTCCTTATTTGCTTATGAATCTAGAATATTTCATGTTCAATCTATGATAATGGTTTGATGTTCGGTTCCAATGTTTAATGTTACATTCCACATGTATCTAATGAATGTATGTTAGTATAACTATGTATGGAGAGTTGTGGAAGTCCTATTGTATCTCCAAATCTCTTCAACACTCTCATATGCACTTCAAGTGAGACCTTATTTTCTTTGGGAGATTGAAAATGGCAATGCTTCTAGACTATAGCGAAGCCTTTGTTGGTATTCCATGAGAACCATCGTCTCCATTTAACGCCAACAATATTTTACAGTCATGTTCAAGAATATTGTTGGGTTTATCATTGGTTATGTTGATACCCCTACTTCTCCATGTGCATCATATGATAACCTCTGCACTAGACCATAAATGTTCATAAAACTTTGGATATTAGTGTCCATAAATGTTCATAAAACTTTGAATATTAGTGTCATATATGGGAAATTAGAGGGTTAGAGATCTATTTCCATGATGCATATCTTCTCATTCAACTGCACTACTACATCTTTTCCATGTTTTCTTTAGAAGAAGATTCACTATTTTTTCACACGAGACCTAAAGATTTTTTGGGTGCAGTTTCAAATTATTTGCATTCATGTTCTTACGTGTTTTTTGTTGCATATGGTAGTTTAAAGTAAACAACACACAATTCTCGGCGATATAATCTATTCAAGGGATGTTTCCTTCAAAGAAATATTACCCTATCCCTATTGCATTGTAGCATGTTCCCATAGCTTTTGTAGCTCGAGATCTAGAACATCATGCTACAACATATGACCCTCCTCCAACATGCTCGAACTTCATCACATTGCATGGATTTTGAGGGTGTGGTTTTATGAAAAATATGGTTGTTCTTCTTCCCAAAGCTCTGCATTTTTCTATAGGTGTATTAAGCCAGTGGTTTCTTATAAAACTCCCCATAATATATAGAAATCATATTTTGGAAATTAGTAAAATCAAGGTAAAAGAGACAAAAAGAACACGGTTACAAAGCACTCAACATATTTCTAGCATGTGCTTGTTGTTCTAAGCACATATGTAGTAGTAGTTCATGGTTGAAGATAGATGCAAAGCCT
The DNA here is from genome assembly GCA_010110895.2 of Picea sitchensis. NCBI lineage: Eukaryota > Viridiplantae > Streptophyta > Pinopsida > Pinales > Pinaceae > Picea > Picea sitchensis. The sequence goes on along the minus strand of SNQJ01S0007028.1, from coordinate 161,586 downwards.
TTATGGACCTCCTGTAGATTTCAACCTCGTACAATTATTTACTGCAAACAGATTTTCAGTAAAAGAATAGAAAAGATACAATTCCAAATACACACATTACACATATTTTTTCCCTAGAAACCCAAACCGGGAAAACCAACAGATTTTGTATTCATTCATTGTGATACATTGTTTACAATACAATATACATATAGAAGCCAACGACATCCAAAACCCTAACACTGACCTGGATAAGTCAACAACCCTAATTCCTTAACCAAAAATAGAAAACCATCGACAAAAAACCATGTGCCAAAAAACCGCCCAACAATGGACATGAAAATCGAGGCGATACAAAAAACAAGGCAAAAAATGTGACACATTTCTCGAGGCAATCATATCAAACAACACCTCTGAATGTGCAAAGCTTGAGCCCTCACTCAAAACACATACCAAGCCTATGCTTTCTTTTATCACCCAACTTCTCATTCTTTGCGTGTGCACAACCTCCATCCAAAACAAACCAAACGACCATAATCTAGGTCATTCACATGGTGCATGGTCTCTATGAATTGAGCTTGATATTTAGACAAATGATGAAAAAATTGTCAGGTAATTTCTGCTCTCTTAAGCTTGCATGCTCTATGCATATTTTCTCACAAAAAAAATCTCTCTACAATAAGCCCTCTTACAGTTATAATACTTTCACTATTTGCATATGCTTTCAAGGAGTTCACATCGATCCCTAGCCCACCATTCCAACTAATGATTCCTCTCTAGAATCCTAAACCCTTTGTTGATTTGTCTATTGATGGTATGTCGAACCTTGAAGACGATACTTGAGATGATTATTCTATTATTCATTGGCAAGAATCAAATCCTATACCTTGTATTCAACATGAAGAACATACCTCACCTTCCATTCACCTAGTACTAGATATTTTACTATCCACGTATTGATTATATCGTTGGGATCGAAAGAATTCATTTAAATATAGGAATTCCTTTTGGTATGATAGTAGTTATTACAAACATTTGGAGACATTAATTTAAATGAAAATTCCTAGATCGACACTGCATACTAGGGTTTATTAGGGTTGGATCAATGATTGGCCATGACAACATTTGAACACTTGTTTGAGGACTCCAAATCAACTTGTGTCATTAATGAGACAATTGTACATTCCTCATTGCTCTGTGATTGATTGATGGTAGCAGTTGTTGGAGATATTACACACCCACCTAGTATTTCCTATCCTATGTTTATTAGTCTATGTTGAGGGCGCCCGTGGTCAAATATATTCTCCTCTAGATGAGGGCACCACCTCCTCTTTAGTCATTACTTAGTTGTACGTCAATTAGACTAGTGGAGTCAAGTCATGCATGGAAACCTCAATATTAGATCACCAAGTGTTGCATGCTCACCTTGGGATTATCACCAAGAGGGTGCACTTGACATGCATGAGGCTTGAAGGGCACACCACATGTGCATGCATGATATTATTTCCACTCCACTTTTCTAGACTAGTTAATTGATCACTGCATGGCCAGTTAACTAGGACTAGGTGGCAGATAACTCAAGTTTCTGTCAGTTTATGTCCACATCTCTCTAGAAGACTACTATGGCGCATTAGTTGGCTCATGTACCTTGTATATATTGTAAAGTATTCACTCTTTGAGTGTGGATTAGTGGTTAATACAATTATTTATTTTTTCTCTCCAATATTTCTCTCTAACTTTGCAAGTTTGTTGTTCATTGTTTCTAGCTAGATTCTTTGTGCAAGTTTCAACTACAATTTTACAGCAACAAGTTCCATTGGACAATTTTGATGTCAACCTTTATTGTTGGTTATTTGGCATATTAGATAGGAAGACCATCTTGTTGCATGTGGGTGTTTGAAACACTTGTTGAGCCTACTTAGAGAATGGTTGAATTATTAGATTGTTCATTAACAATCATGAGAGTATGCTCATGAGTCTCTCTTATGTCTTCTATGTTTTGGAGACGGTTATTTGACAACATGGAGGGATTTTGAGTTCCCTCTCTAAGAACTTGTGTATATGCTCTTATTTCTTCACAAATTTGTGTGGAGTTTTTTATGAGAGTTTTGTTTTAAAGGACACCCCCTTGTGATATTTTTTGTGATGTGTCATTGTTAGGTTGTGGTTGCGAGCAATGGTTATTTTTTTATCCCTATTGTTAATGCCCTATTAGTATAATATTGTATATATTGTTTATTGTTAAGGCCCTATTCATTATTAGTATATTAGTTATGGATAAGTTAGATTAGTGTTAGGTTACCTCATGCTCACTTTATCTCATATTTCTAATAAAGGAGATTCATTTGTATAAGCACTTTGTCTTGTGCACTAAATATATTGTAAAAGGAGGTTTCCCCCTCGAAATGGATTATTATTCATTTACATTTTATCATTCTTAAGATGTGGAGTTATTTCTTCTTTCTATTCTTATGTTATTTGTGGAGTTTAGTTCATAACATTAGGTATCAAAGCATATGCTCCTTGGCTTTGGCTCCTACAAATGAGTCATCTTGGCATTTTTGATATAACATTTTCCTGGAAAGATTCAGATAGTGAAATTTTTTAGTGCCTAAGCAGACATAGCACAAGTACATGTGGTAAAAATTCCAAGTTCGGGTTCGCTATAATTTTGAAAATACAAGTTATGGAAATTAGGGTTTTTTACTAGTCCTAAACTATTTTCACACAGTTCTTTGTAAAACAATCATAATTTATTTTTATTTATTTTTTTAGGGGGGGGGGCATATCAGACAACGAAATTTTCAAGAGATTAAGCAGACATATCTTAGAACCTATGGTAACAATTTCAAATTCTGATTCACTATAATTTTCAAGTTACAAACTGTGGAAGTTGGGGTTTTTGACTAGTCCTACAACTAGTCTCAAGCAGGKGTTTTGGGTAAAACAATCATATATGATTCTATAAATATCCAAATTCATTGTGACTACTTTCATTGTAAAGAGGACAAAATATASTGTTTTAGGTCGGAAATTCATAAGAATATCAAAAGAATTGGACACATGGAATGTTGTACAATTTCACTCTATGGAAAAGACCAAAAATCAACAAGTTTTGGGAAAATCACCATAACTTTCACTTGACACATCAATATTTGGTCAAATATATGGCATTGCAGAGAAGACATATCAAGCTACCACAGATCAAAATCATAATCAAAGGTGTAGAAATTTTATATTCACATCAAGAGCAAGGACGGTAAGTAGAACAATCTCCAAATCAAGGTTTAAACATTAAAGGTATGTAACTTACAATTGACATAAATTAGATTGAAAGATTTGTTTGGGGTGATTCAAAAAGTGTGGTAAAGATAAAATATAGAATAACTATAGATAAATATTATTGTCCCACATGGCAAAGGGTATTGCAAAAAATTATACACCAACTAAAACTTTAGAGAACTCAACCATGTCTCATGATGGAAGTGAAGAGATACATAACCAGCTATCCAAATTGAAGAACCAAGTTAACGAATTGAGTGATAGGTCACTGAAAAATGTTGAATTGGTAAACACACAAAGACCAATACAATAGATGGAACATAAGATGGATGAAAAATGGAACCGATGGAACAAAAGATGTTGGCCAAGCTCATACAAACCCTAAATGAGAGGCTCCCTAAAAGTGATAATCTGACAGAAGGGACTCATGACAACAAAGGTAGTATTCAGGTTGAACAACCTTCCATTAATAACCATATGCCATGAGGATTTAACTTTAATATTGGAGCTAATCATGGATGGGTTCCTAAGGGTAACCACTTTCTCAAGGTTGAATTAAAGAAGTTTGATGGAACAAATGTCTTTACATGGGTGAACCAAATAGAGCGAAAGGTATTCTTTCGGTTCTCGACCAGGAAGTGAGACCATGAGCTTTTCATCCCAGGTTGAAACAAGTTGACAAAATCCCATCTCCCATTCGCATCCCTGTGTTGCCACTCGAGTAGAGTACTTTGAATTGAATAATATTATGAACGATAATTAAAGGATTTCCTTAGCAACTTTGTACTTTGAAACAAAACCCTATCAGTGGTATCAATGGGTAGTTAAAAGGAAACCTCATTCCTATCATTATACTTAGGGTCTATTTGCAAGATACTTAGAAGCACAATATGACAAAGTTTGGGAACAAGACTACTTTAGTAAATTGACAAGAATCAAGCACATGGTGATGTCGAAGATTATGATTCAGAGTTTCAAGTATGTGTCAAAAGAGTGGATAACATAAGCAAAGAACATCTATTAAAAACTTATGTGGGTGGACTAAAAGAATAAATTAAACATGATCTTTACTTAAAACATCCTAAAAATGTTATGGAAGCTATGTAATATGCTCATCATATTCAAGCCAATAATAGAGCTACACACAAGCCTGCCACTAGAACATACCTAGGAAGAAGAGATTGATTTGTGCCTCATAGGGCAACCTTGCATCAACCTACTCGAATATCACAAAAGAAAATGGATGAAAGAAGAGAAAAGGGACTATACTTTGGTTGTAATAGAAAATGGTGAAAAGGGAATAAATTTCAAGAAACAAAATTGTTTACTTTGGAAAATATGATGAGGAGGTAATAAAGGCATATGCAAAAATGGGTGAGGAAGAACTTGTAAACTTAGAAGAGCAAGAAAAAGGTGTATAAATTTTGCACAACATAGATCCAAAGGGCTGTGAAAAATCCATTCATGCACAGACAAGTTTTTCAACACCTTAAACCCTCAAGTGTTCTTATTGATTCAAGTAGTACCCATAATATCATTAATAAAATATTAGCAAAGTGCCTCAATTGTTTTGTGTATCCATTGACAAATTTTCAAGTTTTGGTTGCTAATGGAGGGAGTATTGACTATGGAGGAAAATGTCATAACATTAAACATGGGAAAATATAACTTAGAAATCCCAATGGATGTCATTCCCATTGGAGGAGTAGATGTTTTGGGGGTTAAATGGTTGAGAACATTGGGTATAGTTTCTACAAATTATAATGAATCATTCATGAGATTTGAGTTGGAAGGAATTCAATATGAACTCAAAGTGTTAAAATATGCACCCTCCAAGTCATCAACTCTCATAGAATGGAAAAGCTCCTAAATATATAGGTAGTAGTGGAGATGTGGTTAGAATTTGTTTTATGAAAGTGAAACATAAAGATGAAAATGTTTCAAAGGAATTAAAATGCATCTTGAAAAAGCACTATAGGTTTTTTTCCTAAAGGGATCTTTATGGATATTTTGCTCCTATTATCGCATACGTTCTGTAGGACCAATCCAAAGTATAGGCAGTAGACTCACGTACGTAAAAGATTAAAGAAACTTTGAAAATTCTTAAAAAAAAACTTTAAATGGCACAAAACAAGATGAAGCAGCAAGCATATCGACATCGAAGTGAAAGCCATTTTGAGAAGGGTGATAGGGTATTTTTTAGACTACAACCTTATAAGCAATCTAATCTCAAGCAAAATAATAATAAAAAACTAGCTCCAACACTTTATGGACCCTACAAGATTATTTACAAGAATGGACAAGCAGCGTATGAGTTATATTTGTCTTCTCACATTCATAAGGTTTTTCATGTATCTTGCCTAAAAGAGGTTCTGGGACAAATTATGTCAGAATAGATGGAACTTCCAGAATTAAACGAGGAAGGGAAGTTGATTCTTAGATAGGAGAAGTTATAGGTCAACATTCTCTCTCTCTCTCTCTCTCTCTTCGAAATAGAACCATTATGGAGAAACCAATAAAGTGGAAGAATATGCCTCTAAGAGAAGCTAAATGGGAAAATGAGCATTTCACGAAGAAACGCCCTCACTTACAAGCTTTGAAAGAAAAGATTGTTTTTAAGAGGGAGGCTATGTTAAGGCCCTAACCCTCATTCATTATTAGTAAATTATTTATGGTCGGGTAGCTTAGTGTTAAGTTACATCATGTTCACTTTCTCTCATATTTATAATAAAGGAGATTCATTTGTATAGGCATCTTGTATTATGCATTGGATATATTGTAAAATGAGGTTGCCCCCTTTAAGTGGCTTATTATCCATTGACTCTTTATCATTCTCAAGGCATGGAGTTACTTCTTCTTTCTATTCTTATGCTATTTGTGAAGTTTGGTTCACGACACCTACCCTATGTTGGAATGTAATATTCTTTATGACAACTTTACTTATTTGTGTCTCCAAGTCAAGCTTAAGGGCATATGTTAGCATATTGGCATATTTAATGTAATCTTAACATGTGACTCCACGTTTATCAATTTGGGACAACTAATTAAAACCCACCCACATGCACACACACATACACACAAAACCTTACCTCATTTGTAATAACTTGGCTTGTAGATGATGAATTAAACCTATTGCTAAGAGCAATATTGCAAACATCGTATGAACGAATATATTTTCGAGGGTCCAGAAAGAAACTTATTGGCAACATTGAGGAAAATATTGAAAAATATCAACAAACTTAAAAAAAATCATTTTTTTCATTATTTTAACCATCTAAAGCAACCCTCTCCCTCTAACCCTTTTATGGGCAAATATAAGTAAATAACCCATTTGTCCCTAATCCTTTGCCTTCCGTCTTCGAATTAAACAAAAAAGCCAAAAATCTACTGTCTCGGATAATATTTTTCAATTTCTCACGATATTTTGTCGATATATCATAATATTTTAAAAATATTACAATATAGTGAAATTTGAAAAAAAAAAAAAACAATTTTTTTGGCGATAATATCACCAAGTTAAAAAAAATCACGATATCTGATATTTATAACACTAGTTAAGAGATACATTATTATTATTTTGTATTTAAGATACCTTTATTTTATCATGGACTACTATCAAACATTGAGAGGGTTCAAATTTTTTAAGATGTAATTTCTTATATAAAGGAATTAATACATGACATGAAATTAAATGATAAAAAAATTTACACTCACTATTAATACTTGATAAATCCAAGTTTAATATGAATTCAAGATAGTATATAAAATAACTCTACATATCGTAAACATTGAACGGATATACCTTGATATTGTGTATTTTGTTTGTAACCCAATCCAACGATGGTGATTTGTGACAAATGTTATCGCTACAAATGTGGTGCGAAAGGTCTCCATCCTTACTTCCACAACTTATTGTTCTTTTCCAGACGGGAGTCACCCGACACCATTTCTTCGTTTGGTGGCTATTGTGCTAGCCATGTAATATGTTTCTTTGCAACCAATCATCTTGAGGCTCATACGGCCTCCACAACCCCCAACTGTATTTCTTTGTGCATAATTAAAACACGTTTCTAACAATCCTTGTGTGAGAATATAAACCATCTAAGAGTAGATTGTCATAACTACGGTATTTCTCTTGTTGCATGTCTTTTGGTCTACTTCTTGCTTTATTTTAAATGCGGCAGCGAAAATCTATAGTGATATTTTGCAGCAATATTTTTGTACATTGATTTTTCTCATGTTTTTTATTTTCAATGACATTTATACGTTATAATAATAATAATAATAATAATTTATTTTTAAGGTCACGACCAAGCGAGACATCAAATTGGTATATGAGACCCCCTTGTTTGTGGGAAAACGACCCCCTCCGCCCAACGATTTGACTGGTAAAGTCTACGGAGGTATACATACCCTACCATACCCTAGAGAGGTATATTATATATGTGTTTGTACGATTATGGTTTAGTGGCAATTTAGAGCAATGACTCGTTTACCATAATTGAAGTTCAAATTATGGTAAACATGTTCTTCCTTTATCCTTTATGTGATTGTCAAATATGGCTATTAGAGTCAATCGCTTAGGAAATTTAGAGCAGTGACATGTTTACCATAATTGAAGTTCAAATTATGATAAACATGTTCTTCCTTTATCCTTTATGTGATTGTCAAATATGGCTATTAGAGTCAACTGCCTTTCTTTAAGAATGTGTCTATTAGATGTTGTCTTAGTGCTTTTTTAGATCTTATGCCTAAGCCGACATTTCACTTTTTTAGAGTGAGGTGTTGGCTTAGTTGGTTAGTGCACCGCCTTTAAGGCTTTGCTTTAACTTTCAAAGTCACAAGTTCAATTCTTGGGGGAGGTCGTCCTGACTAGGTCATTGTTTATGGGTGCATGTGTATTGGTTGTTGTACGACACATGGGGGCTTTGGGCCCTAGTACTATAAAGCTAATCCGACACTTCACTTGGTTGTTGTGCAACACTTGGGAGCTTTGGGCCCTAGTACTATAAGGCTAAGCCGATACTTCACTTTTTTAGAGTGAGGTGTTGGCTTAGTTGGTTAGGGCTCTCAGCCCTAGTACTATAAAGCTAAGTCAACACTTCACTTGGTTGTTGTGAGGCACTTGGGGGCTCTAGGCCCTGGTACTATAAGGCTAAATCGGTACTTCACTTTTTTAGAGTGAGGTGTTGACTTAGTTGGTTAGTGCACCGCCTTTAAGGCTTTGTTTTAACTTTCAAAGTCACAAGTTGTAGTCTTCCAACATTAATTTCCAAGGGCAGCTTCTCCAAATTGTGGTCCTTCTTACTTAAAAAACATTAATTAAATTGCTTTACATTCTTGTGAGTGTCTTTATCTAAGAAAACTCTCATGGAAAAAGTTCAAAATATGATTCCATACATTCATGGATGGCATTTTAATAAACTCACTAATATTTAAAATAACCATTTGCTATAAGAAAACTAACTAAATACCCAACAATCTTATTAGCAATTAATTAACTTAAACACTAAGATTAGATATATAATTAGTTCCTTTAAAAATATATGTAAAAAACATTATAATTAATCATTCAACATATATATAACTAACCCTTTAAACTATATATAATTAACTCCTTTTATTTATTAGAACTTATATATATAACTAACTCTTTAAACTATATATAATTAACTCCTTTTATTTATTATGACTTATTATAACCTTAGGAAAAAATAAAAAGTCATTTTAAAGTAAAATACTTTAAAATAAATACAAACAAGAATAAATAAATTTAGATTTATATTAATTTACCAAGTTTTCAAAAATAAATCAACTCAATTTAAATTCACATTTAAAAATGTGCTCCATGATGTAAGGTAGTAAGGTAATGATGTAAGGTAGTAAGGTACTTCAAGCTCAATTCATGTAGTACAACAGCTGCTACCCACCATTGCTTCTTGATATTTATCTTCAAAATCATAGTCTTCATGGAGGCCAAAGGTAATCGGCACTAGGATTGGCTTTCGGTCGAAGGATTTCTCTATTTGAAACTCGAGGAACCATAGGGCTGGCCGCCGCATTTAGAAATTGGGCGATACCAACGTCATCACTCAAAGAGGATCATAATCTTAGTTTCCTCACAGGATAACGGTACGAAAGGTCAAGGAGGAAAAATCTGATGATCAAATTGTTGTCACGAGGTTGTTTGTTTGACGATTAAATATTATAGTGTTTCTTATGAATGTTTAAAATTAATTAAAATATTTTATATAATTATTGAATAAATTTATCTTAAAATTTGAAATCCTACTTGTCCCTTAACCTAAAAAAAATTTAGCATGGTATGATATAGTGATGGACTTTGACATTTTATATTAAACTATTTTCAAAACTTGTATACATATTTTATATTAAACTATTTTCAAAACTTTCTATATAGTTTATTTTCAAAAAATTTAAGCATCCATAGAAAAAGTAGTTATAAAACAGCAATTTACAATACAATAACACATCACATATGGGATTCTTTTACATCTTTAAAATTAACAATAACACATCACATATGGGATTCTTTTACATCTTTAAAATTAATCATGTGGATGATTTTATTTTTAAATTTTCTTTTAATTTTAAATATTAATAAGATTAAAAATATTTCTACATTAACTTATGTTTTTTTTTTATACATTAAATTTATTATAATCGTGGATTTATCAAGAACTAAGAGAAATCAAATATTTGGAAGTGTAATTTTTTCTTCAAGTTTTGCACTCTAAAAAAATATGTATTTTCCTACTTATTAATTTTGAAATTAAAATAAACCTACACATATATATGTTAAATAATTAAATTTAAAATAACTAACCAAAAAAATTATATCCTTAAAAAATATGAACTCATCATTTATTTGTCACATATAACTAGAAAAGAACTAATTATTTAACCCAATACAATTGAAACACCAATACCAATACCAATACCAATACCAATACCAATTGCTACAAGCCTCCATAAGACGATATACTTGCACAAATGCACTAAGATTTTGTAACAAGTAACCCCTATGAGAAGATATTTGCCCCACATAAATTCGTAATTTAAGGTAATTGATAAACTAAGTCGCATGACACTCGTAATTTAAGGTAATTGATAAACTAAGTCGCATGACACGTCTAAACTCAGCCATGTCACGTGTTGAGAGTGTCTGGCACTTGTTTAGAAAGTGTCATGTTTACGAGATACATGTATTTTCTGAAAATAGGATACGCGTTCTCAGAAAAGGATTATGTTCTCAAAAAAGGTCGCGTGTTGAGAGTGTCTGACACTTGTTTAGAAAGTGTCATGTTTACGAGATACATGTGTCTTCTGAAAATAGTATACGCATTTTCAGAAAAGGTTTTCAGAAAAGGATTATGGTTCATGTTTTTTCATGCGAGTTCTAGATGTGGTGTGTAGTTAAGGGTTATTTGTCTTTATTAATACTATTTAAAAATGTGACATTCTCTTTTATTTCTCATTTTCATCCTTTTACTTAAATTTTTAACAATACTATTAATTGTTTCAAGATGTTTGAGAGTGGTTCCAACTTTATTGGACTTCATATGAAGAAAGTAGAATTTTAGGTGTTGTTTGCACTAGAAGTCACCTGCAGATTGCGTTGGAGGTAAGCCCAGTACCCATCTGAGTTTTATGTCACGGGTTGGTTTTAAAGAGGTCAAATGGGTGCAGACTCAAGATGATATCGTTTTAACTCAGAAAATTGGGCTGGTATGCACCTGTAGGTGAAGTCTTGATTAACTTCAATCARTAAGTTGGAGTAAGGGTGAATAGAGGGAAGATTTTGGTGTCGTTTTAACTCAGAAAATTGGACTGGTATGCACCTGTAGGTGAAGTCTTGATTAACTTCAATCAGTAAGTTGGAGTAACGGTGAATAGAGGGAAGATTTTGGTGAGGAGAGTGTAGAGGTCTGTTGTGGACATCAGATTTTCCAGCAGCCTAAGGAGGAAAAACTTAAACACAAGGTCCTCTTGGATTCAAATTTCTAGGAAGATGAAAGAAATCATAACAATACTATAATCAAACATTTATCATAATACAATTACAACAATCCATGTGAATCAATCAAACATGAACTCTCTCAGTATCAGAGGCAAATAAGATGGAGTAAGAAAGTTGACTTAGATTAACCAAGATGTCTAAAAAACAAATACATAACCAGAGAACTAGTTGTTCTCAATCAAAATATTACAATAGCAGGGACCCTAGCTCAACCATTCGACCATAACAAAATATCAAAACCAAGTATATATACTCAGAACTGCTGCAACTACCATGAGCGTGATCGGACCACTACATTCAAAGTTTTCAGTCGGTGCCTACTCTGTTAGACTGTGCAGGCCTTCTCATGTCAAACGCGAGCTCGCCTCAGTTATGTGTTTTGCAGGAAAATCCGTCCAAAAGGAAGCTTCGGATTGACAATCTGCACTCACGGTCGTTCTCAGCATGCTTTCCATTTACGAGGTGAGAGGAGGTCTTAACTGTCGCCCCTATTTTCAATAACTACCTTCATCAGGATCAGGACGAGGCCTCACATCCATGAATGTTCCAAACGGTGCCCACAACTTCTTTGAGTCAAATCTGACGCCTCGAGGCCATGCAAATCTTCTTCTGTGACCAATATGGGCGTTGTAGGTGCTAAGCTTCTTTGTGGACCCGCCCTTCACTGATATGACCTCCGACTGTGACCAAGCGCTTACCCAAAAGGTGTTTCGCAACTTCGTGTTTCGGGGGCTTCGTTGTGAGCCACTCCTGACTCTCCTGATTTTCAAACTCATGAACTGGAGCCTAGAGAGCGCTAACTCCCTTCTTATGGACCCCTCTGATATGACCACCGCTACGACCTGGGGCTTATCTTCAAGGTGCTTCAGGACTTTGGGTGCTTTGCAATGTTTCTCATTTTAAAACTCTTGAAGTAAAACGCCTGGAGTGACAGATCTGATGACGCGTGGCTCTTGCTGATCAACGGCTCAAATCTATTTCGGGCCTTCGGCCACTCCGACAGCTTCGACAAATTCGACGCTTTGGCAGCCTTGTGCAGGCTGCAAAATTGG
>SNQJ01S0007028.1:115733-146794 GCA_010110895.2 Picea sitchensis | reverse complement strand
ACTGAAGATATATGCCCGAAATATCCCCAAAATCTGCCCAAAAAAATCCCTGAAATCTTCCTAGAACATCCTCAAAATCTGTCCAGAACCCCTTGGGAATGGCCATGAAGTCCCCAAGTCCCCAATGGAGTCCCCAACAATTTGGGTAAATTTCCTAAGGGTTTTTTTGGGGGGGACAGGTCCCGTGCAACATAGATTTTATCTATTTTTTTAACTTCTTGATTAAGTTTTTCAATAAGTTTTGTCCAAAATTAGATCAGAAATGTAAAAGAATTACTAGAGTTGAGATATCAGTTGTTGAGATTGCACAATCCTGATCAATTAGATTTAATGTAAAACCAGATCTATTTTTTAACTTTTTTCAGCTACTTTTCCCAATCAATTTTGTCTAAAATTAAGTTAGAAATTCAGAAAAATTAATGGAATTGAGATATCAGTTTCTGAGATTGTACAATCAAAGTGAATTAGTGGTTTTTCAGGTTGCTGGATCCATCTATGCCTCAAAACTGTAATTTGAGAAATGGAAAATTACAATTTCACCAATAATTATACAGTTAGATTCAAGTTATAATTGTTCAGAAAAATCTCATGTTTAAACTTATCCATCTATGAATCCCTTAATTTTAGAAAAATATAATTGATTTTTAAGGAAAATATGATTGAGAAAAAGAGAAAAGTAAAAAAACCTAAGAAAAATATAATTGATTTTTAGGAAAATATGATTGAGAAAAAGAATAAAAAGTGAAAAAACCTAAATGAAATTCATGGTCACCTAACTTCAAGTTTATCATTCAAGATTCAATTTCATAAGTTCTCTCCACTTCAGTAAGTTGGTGATCATTCAAATGCCTCTAACCTCCACGCTGCACAAGCCATGTGAGTTATGATGCAATATAATATATAGTATACTACATTTTACAAATATGTTTAAACCAGTATATTATACTACATTTTACAAATATGTTTAAACCAGTATATTGTAATTACATATTGTATAATACGTCATCAAACAATCCATAATGCATATATTATACAATGAATACATATATATTTATTAATTATATGACACGTAAATGAATTATATAATGGTATATATAAATTATATATTTCATTATATGATAAATATGAAATGATATATATAAATTATATAATAATATTTATTAATTATATGACTCCTAAATGAATTATGTAATGGTATATATAAATTATATATTTTATTATATGATAAATATGAAATGATATATAATAATCTATTTTTAAGGTCATGGTGAAGCCAACACATCAAATTGGTGTATGAGACTCTTTTGTTTGTGGGACAAGGGATCCTTTTTAGTCCAGGGATTTGATTAGTAAAAAGTATAGGTTTTATCAATTCTAACACTAAATACAATTATATAATTATACGTTGCAAATTACAAATGTCTTTATAAAATAAAACAATAAATATAAGTCAACTATTTAAAAAATTACAAATGTCTTTATAAAATAAAACAATAAATATAAGTCAACTATTTAAACAATAAACCATTAAAAATAGATAAACAATTATTTAAAATAAATCATATAGTATTTAATTATAACAACTATCTATATTATAATAATAGAATAAATATTATCTATATTTATATAATCAATTATAACTATATTAATGAATGAAGTTAACTATGACAACCATATAATTAATCTCAAAAATTATAAAACCAATCATATAACAACTATCTATATTATTATAATAGAGTAAACATTATCTATGTTTATATAATCAATTATAATTATATTAATGAATGAAATTAACTATCACAACCATATAACAATCTCAAAGATTATAAAATCAACCATATAAACAAAATATATATATATATAGTCAAATTATAAGTCAGTTAACTATAACGACTATATGATTAATCCTATAGATCCTAGAGTCAACCGTATAGAATATATACACTTAATGTCAATTAAGTGAACCTTATAATCCATATGAATCATAAATTCAACCACATCACATTGTGATCACTTTTTCACATTTCGTAAATAATGTTGAGTGAAATTCTATACATACTTTTCCATATATTATGAATAATGGAAAAGGAATATGTTGCACTTCTAATGTATATAGTAATAGTAAATGCAACATTTTCATATTTTATAAATAATGTTCAAAAAAAAAAATGTTGCATGGCTTATGTACATAGTAGTAGTAAATGTAACTTTTCCATATATTATGAATAATGCTTAAAGGAAAATGTTGCAATTCTAATGTACATAATAATAGTAAATACAATATTTTCATATTTTATAATAATAATAATGGTGTATGAGACCCCTTGTTTGTGGGACAAGGGACCCTCCTCCGTCTACGAAGGTATACATACCCTACCTCCCTCAAACTGTACAAAGTAAAATGTTGCACTGCTTATATACATAGTAGTAGTAAATGTAACTTTTTCATATATTATGAATAATGCTCAAAGAAAAATGTTGCAATTCTAATGTACATAGTAATAGTAAATACAACATTTTCATATTTTATAAATAATGCTCAAARTAAAAAGTTGCATTGCTTATGTACATAGTAGTAGTAAATGAAACCATGTGCACCTAATCCCAAGAAATTTAGTATATCAAAATGATTTACTTAACTAATATAAATTTAACATGGAAAGTCAAATGATCAACTATATTATAACTTTATTAATAAAATTAATAATAACACCTATATAATCAACCCCATAGATCATAAGTCAATCTTAAAACCATATAGAATATATAATATTTAATGTCAACTATTCGACCATATAATTCATATAGATCATAAATTCAAACCCATCATATTTTATGAGTACTTTCTTACATTTTATGAATGTGAATCATGTTTAAGGTAAAATAAAAATAAGTATTTTCTCATATTTTATGAATGATGATATGTGATGATGTCTGAGGTGAATTCTGTGAATGATGTTTAAAGTAAATGTTGTACTTTTTTACATTCCGTAAATGATGTTCATGATAAATGTCGTCCAACATGCACACTAGCCAAGGGACATAGATAAATGTAGTTGAACATGCACACCTAGCTTCAAGGGATACTTTTAGAGTTCATTGTCGTCGATCAGTATAATATTGTAGATTTTATATATCACAAAGACGGTCAATCTTAGTACTTGATTTCGAGATCTTTTATTTCTAATTTACGATAGTTAATCACTCAAATTAATTTAATAATTTTTAATAATTAATTATTAATTTTTAATAATTAATTATTAATTATACAATCAATTTTATAATTAAATATAAAATCAACTAAATCAATTATCAAAGTAACTATATTAAATTTATAATCAATTATATCAATTTTATAGTCAATAATGATATTATGAACTATCTTGTTAATTATATCAATTATATGGTCAACTATGTACCAACAATAAAATTGACCTTATAATCTATATGGTCAATCACTTAATCATATCTATGCTTAACCTTATAACTTTATTAATTATATAATCAACTTTATAACTAAACATAATGTAAACCAAATCAATTATCAAAATAACCATTTTAAATTTATAATCAATCATACCAATTTTATTTTCAGTAATGAAATTGTCGACCATCTTGTTAATCATATCAATTACAAGGTCAACTATGTATCAACTATACAATCGACCTTATAACCTATATGGTCAATGGCTAATCATATCTACGTACCTTATAACCTATTTGGTCAATGGTTAATCATATCTAGGTCTATCATATGAATGAGTATGATGACAATTATTAAGTCTACCATATTAACTATATGGTTAAGCATAAAGAAAATTGTATCAAATATAAAGCAACCGCAAAGTCAACAATTTCAATTATATGGTTACTTGCATAAAGAGAATTGTATCAAATATAAAGCAACCACAAAGTCAACAATTTCAATTCTATGTCTATATGGATATAGACAATTATATCTAATATAAAAGCAACCACAAAATCAACAATCATACCAATTTATGGCTCAATGATGATAACTATTAAGTCAACCTTGGAACCTATATGATCAAGCATAAAAACAATTGTACCAACCATTTCATATGGTTCACCATTTAGTCAATTATATGATCAATCACATCCAATATCAAGTCAACTATTTAGTTTATCATATCAAACATAAATTCAATCACAATGCCAACCATATATTCCATTAAATATTGAATTATATGGTAAATCACAATGCCAACCATATTTTCAATTCAATATTAAATTACATGGTGAATTTTATAGTCAACCACAAATCATTAAGTCAATTATAGTAATGATTTGGTGGTCACACAAGACAAATACCTATATAAATAAATCTCCTTTATTATAAATAAGAGATAATCTGAGTATAATGTAACTTATAATTAAATCGACTTAATCATAACTAATAAACTAATAACAAATAAGTGTTAGGGTTTTAACATATGGTTAGCCCAAAAGTTTACAGAAGCCACTATAAAGTCAATCATATCATGTTAACGATAAAGTCAAAACCCAAGGGGGGTTCAAACTCTACACATGCTGATACAAAACTAGCTAAATGGTCACTAACATTAGAATGGAGATACTTTTGATCTTCTAGATTAGGGTTGACCACCTCCTTGTAATATCTTAGTTTCATTTTATCTTCTAATTCTTTATTACACCATAGCTTCTCTTTAAATTTAGATGTAACAATATTTTTAATATTATCGATATTCTACAGAATGACAAACTCCAAGACTTGACATCTTGATGCCACCCTCGTTTGAGTCGTTGGTGGTTTTGGCTAGAGTTCCAAGCAATTTTGGGGAGCCTCTTGTCTTCCATGTTGTTAACATTTTTCTTGTACATTAAGTACCTAATCATGGTTGTGAACTCAATGGGGGAAAGACTTGCTTCTATGAGGAGGATATAAAAGGGTATAGTTCGTTTAATTTTGAGATTACAAGTTATAAAATTATTTTGGATCTGCTCTATCTTTCTCTAGGATTCTCTAGAGAAACTGCATCCCAAACTTGACATTTCTATAAGATAACATGAGTGACAAGAACATCAAAGAGGAGTTTTTTCTTATCCCACAACCAAAGGTCTCCTAATTAACACTTCTTTTGAAGTCCATGATAAGCTTTGCATCCCCCTTTAATCCTTTTCTCAACACTGTAGTTCCAATTGAGCTTGTGATGAATATGGATTTCCAGATATTCGTATGAAATTACTTCTTCCAAGCTATTGTTGTCATAAACAAAAGTGTCATAGGAGATCCTTTTGGATTTGATTATTGTTCTTCACAATCGTACCCATACTAGAGCAGAAGTCCTTGAGGATTCTTAGATGCTTACCAAGGTCATAGGTATTCCTTGTCATAAGAATAATATCATCAGCATAAAGAAGGATGATGACTATACCAGCAAGAGTATAAAGAAGGATGATGACTATACCAGCAAGAGTCGGACTAGGTTAGCACCACTAGTTTCTAATGTATATGCCAAAGAGGGTAGAGAACAAGGGATAACCTTGCTTGACTCCTATATTACAACTAATTTCTTCTAACCAACCATCAATATTCATAAATTTGACAATAACACTCCCATATAGCCTTACTACAAGAACTCTCAACTTAGACGAAACTTTTAGCTCTTATACCTGTGACCTCTTAAGAGGAAACACATGTTCTTAACCATTAGACCCACTTAGGATGTATAAATGAATATGTTTTTTCCATAAATCTACATTGCTCTACTTTATATTATATATATATATATATATGTGTGTGTGTGTGTGTGTGTGTGTGTGTGTGATATTTTTTTCTCTATAATCTATAATTTATATTTATTTTAAGTGATAAATTTACATTAAATTACTTTTTATATATAAATATGATTTTTAAAAGATATTTATATCGATTATTTTATTTAAACCAACATTGAAATGTATTTTAATTATGAATATTTTTATTATTCATTTTTAGTATAATGGACTTAAGTGGGTTTAATGGTTAAGAACATGTGCTTCTTCCTTAAAGATCACATAAAAGGAGTCCCTTATCCCACAAATAAAAAGTCTTATACACCAATTGATGTGTAGTTTGAGTGTAACCTTAAAAATAGATTATTATTATTATTATTATTAATGTATCATCTCTAATTAAATATCTTATTAAACATTTTACTTAAAACCAACATTAAAATGCATTCTTGTTATGAATATTTTTATTATTTTTGAAATATCATATCTCATGTCTAATTAAACATCTTTTTGGTATTAAAGTAGTTATACTTATTATTTTGTATTATTTTATTACTATAAAAATATTATTATACTTCTAAAACATTATTATAATTAATATAATCATTATTATCGACTTGTAATAACCTTGAGCTTGTAATAGTTGATCACCACTATACCTTTATACAATCAAAAACGTAGAACTTTTATACACCTTAACCTTTAACATGTGTATTAAACTTTAATGTGTGTCATAGACATGTTAAGTAACACAACCACATAAACTTTTAACAGCAAGAATATTTTTATTATTTTAAAAATATCATATCTCATGTCTAATTAAACATCTTTTTGGTATTAAAGTAGTTATACTTATTATTTTGTATTATTTTATTACTATAAAAATATTATTATACTTCTAAAACATTATTATAATTATTATAATCATTATTATCGACTTGTAATAACCTTGAGCTTGTAATAGTTGATCACCACTATACCTTTATACAATCAAAAACGTAGAACTTTTATACACCTTAACCTTTAACATGTGTATTAAACTTTAATGTGTGTCATAGACATGTTAAGTAACACAACCACATAAACTTTTAACAGCTGTATTAGCCACATAATATATGTCAGTACTTTTTGTGTGTGGATTATATTAAAGGGTCTTGGGATCTATGCACATATAGGTGGATCAGTTGTTTTCACTTTTAAGATTTTATCAAAAAAGATTATATTAAATGGTCCAGTAACTCATGCACACATAAGTATCAAAGCCCACCTCTATATCCTTCAAAAAAATTCCCAAAAGGTTGGATCTATTGGTGAGGAGTAAGGAGTTTCACCACCTGCAGTGAGGGCTTTTGGAGCAAATTTCCCAAAGTGGTTGGATTTATTGGTGAGGAGTAAGGAGTTTTTTCACCACTGGGTAGTGAGGGCTTTTTTGGAGCCAGGGGGACATCTTAGGTGGTTGGGACGACTCTTTATTCTCCTACCTCTTAGCTCTCCTCTCCACGGTGGAGATTATATTAACCCTCTAGATTATATTAAATGGTCTTCTGATCCGTTTACACATAAGTGGATCAAAGTAGACTCCCATATCCTTCAAATTAAATCCAAGGTATCTAGCTCTGGTGGTTGGAAGGACGATTTATTCTACTCCTCATTGGGATTCAATTCCCGCTCCCCACCCAGGTTTAATTCTCGTACCTCAACTTTTACTAAATCACAAATTATGACTTGATATACATCCATAACCTTATAGCATTTAACAAAAAGTTTTGATATAGTAATTCACATGTCAACTTTTTTCCATGTTATCGACACTTGAACCATTAATGGGTTAATCGGTTACAATATACAATACATGTGCCATTATTCACATGTGGAAAAAAGTAGAAGCAACGACCAACACAAATTCACCAATGAATTCAGAATTCGGGCACATGTATTTACATGTGGAAAAAAGTAGAAGCAACAACCAACACAAATTCACCAATGAATTCAGAATTCGGATTTGGAAAAAGTGGGAGCAAGCAGTAAGGAACACGACACATGTTTATTTAGAGCGTAGGCCCTTCAATCCCAAAGGAGTTCCTTCAACAAATTATCTACAATACATGTGCCATTATTCACAGTTGGAAAAAGTCGATGATTTAGCAACGACCAACACAAATGCAAAAAGTCCGTGATTTAGCAACGACCAACACAAATGGAAAAAGTCAGTGATTTAGCACCTAAGGAGAACAAAGAGTCCTCCCAACCACCTAAGGTCGTGTCCCCGTGGCTCACCAATGAATTCGGATTTGGAAAAAGTGGGAGCGAGCGTGAAGGAACACGTCACACATGTTTATTTAGAGCGTAGACCCTTCAATCCCAAAGAAGTTCCTTCAACAAATTATCTACAGACCAGAAAATTAAACGTAACGTTACAAGCTTGAAGACTGATTAGTGAGCTGTTTTAAATCTAGTCAGTTTTAGTTCACATTCTCAAAGGCCTGACGCCTCTCGTTATTCCACAGGCTTTTCAGAGGATTTGGAAAAAGACTGTTTAGAGAATCGATGCCTATATGTATTTTATTGAAAAACTGGCAAACACCTGCATTAACTGATCATGCAATTCCACATAATCAAATCTATGATTTTTAATTGGAAAACATCTGTTCACACACTAATATTTATGCCTAAAACCCACTAGGTTACTGTTGCCACTAGGTTACTGTTGGTATTGTAATGAAAGATTGCTATTTAGAATATCTTGTCAGATTATATTCACTGTATCCTCTGCGTGCCTTTCTCACTAATCAATTAATGGCAAACCAGTTATAATCGTAGCCATGTAACTTTGTCTGTATTTGGAATGAAAAAAAATGATCAGAATGGACGATGTTTGGTATTTTGCTGGAGGATCTGTGTCCAGAAGCTTGGGGATTTCACCTTTACAAATTTATCCTAATGTTTGATTTTTGTGAAGATCCATGTTTTTAGGTTTGGGTTTCATCCTACTTGTGAATAAATATTATAAGTTTTATTCATATTATAATATATTATAATGAGAATTAATATGGATAAAAAAGGATAACAATTATTCCTCATAATCATTCAAACTACACCCAAACTACACCCAATTGACTCCTTACGAACAAACTATCTAAATAAAAATAATTAAAACTAATATGGAATGCCTTAAAACTAATAATATTGAGCCTTGCACCAGAACTAGCAATTGTCCCCAGAGATGTGAGATGCTCTACTGCCTGGGCGGGGATGCCTTGTGGAAGGATAGAATTACCAAGGTGCTAGAATTCCTGGTGGAGATGCCTTACATAAGAATTGTTATTACTGACTTGTTAAAGTTCTACGGAGAGGAATCCGGTGCTCTACAGCCCACCAGGTGGTAAGAAGGAAATGTTCAACAATTATGTGTATGTGAATGTGTTGTAACCGTCAAACAAAGAATGAACCAAAACTATACATCTTAGTTCTCTTTATTTTTCATAACTTCAATATCTAAAAAGTTAAAAACAGTGTCTGAAAAGAGTGTATGAGTATCTGTGTTGTAACCCTAATGAAATGGTAAAAAAAAACATAACTTACTTTTATAAAACACATCTTACTTTTGATATATCTCTGCCATTAAAATGGCTCTATGCTTTACTTTCATTTTTACTAAATCCATGTAATAACGTCAGCAATGAAACATCAGGCCTGAAAATGTTAGGCCAACATGTAGCTGCTTCGATGTACAGATTTTCTGTCTCATGCCATCATGGGCATGGCGAAGATACCTAAAACATAAATTGAACGGATTCTCACCCTAGCAATCTGTTCTCACATGAAAGGTGTTTCCATCAGAAAGTTCTGTTAAGAGTTAATACCAAAAATAAAGTCGTCCCAGCCATCCTCCAGGCTAGCGCTTCTCCAGTGAAGCATCACCAGTTTGTAAATTAATTAAATATCATATGTTACAGAATTTGTTGAGTGCCTATTTGTAGAATGGCTAGATTCAAGTACATTTTGCAATGTCCTTTTAAACGTCCAATAATATCGATTCTTACAGCATTTGGAATACTTCCTAATTAGACCAGGAATTAGGAATATGTTTACTTCCTAATTTCTATGATCTGTATCATACTATGCCCTAGTGCAGACTAAGCATTACCGCCTGCAATGTAACCAATAATTATGGCGAACGCTAAAGAAGTCCGCTGGTTGAAAGAAAATGTCTACATAAGTTATAGTGAAATTATACTAGAAAACTGCTTTGTACTCATCAGACCAATAATTTTCGAAACCGGACACTAATCTACGCCTAAAACATTTCAGTTCTAAACCTTTACTCTCTGGTTAGATCCAAGGTTGAAATAAATCTATACTACTATGTTTCAGCCATTTTTTTAGGGTTGCACATATCCCTCACCCTGGCCGTCGTGGCACGCAATTATGAATTAAATCTGCGAAAGGGATAAAGTTTAGTGGGTAAAGTTTACTGAGCGAAAATTTCGCATATTTTTCGTTGAATCGGGCCTTGAGTTTTAAGCAATTTATAAAAAACAATAGTCTTTGTATTTTTTTGGAGGACTCCACGAATTTCTACATTTCAAAAGAATTACTCAATGCAGCCTAAAGCTCTTTCAGATACTTGCCAGAAGTACGGAATGTTCACGGTAACTCCACATAAAGATTATGAATGGCATGTCTAACCTAGATAAATAAACACAGTGTATGATAGTTTCAGATATTTGACTGTAACGCCACAAAAAGATTATGAATGGCTTGTCTAACCTAGATAAATAAACAACACACTGCATAATAGTTTCGTTGGAACCTTCAGGGTTCGATAATCGGGCCGGCCACCCAAATAAAGCAGATTATAGATTTCCTGGCTGAAAAAAATGATGGCAAACCATACCTGAAGGGAAACTTCTGATAGCTCCTTTACTCAAGCAATTTAGCTGTGCCTCCATTTTGTTCAGAAACGTTCTCGCTTCTTTGAATGGCTTACTTAGTTCTAAATGGTACTTGATCAACATCTGGCAGTAGGCCTCCTGAGAGATGCATTTTAATTAATTAGACAGTTCAATAAATAAATAAATAAAATTATTTGAATCATGACTCGAGTACAGTCCTAAGCACAGGTTTCAGCAAAAGAGTAGTCTGTTTCAAGCCGGTCTGGCCAACAGTTTTCCTGGAGAGTATTAGCTTTTACTGGTAAGCAAGAACTAAGGTTTTATGGAGTTACAGATTATTTCAGAATGCTCCTACAATCAAGTCAAAACCTTAAACTGTAAGAAAATCACCATGAATTGATCAAGCTCCGGATCCACTCCTATATCCATGGTTGCCAAATGGCGTCCAAGCTGGTTCTCCTGACTAATCTCATCCAATACTGTGACCACTTCAGGAGGAGCCCCAATCTGAAAATAGAGGCACAAATCCAAGATGGTATGAGCAAGAGACTGAAGTAGCTAGTTTTGAGAACCGTTAGTATCGTTTCCATAGTTCGACCAGAAATAAGGAAAGGCCTAAAATCAACATCACATATTACTATCAATTTACAAAAGAAGAAAGGCGCATATGTATGAACAACGAGCCTCCACTAAAAACGGCAACATCCTGCCTGTAAACCATAACTTTTTTGGCGATGCAGATATCCCAGTCCTTTGATGCAATTATAAATATAGTTACTGAACCAGATGGTATTCGTTATTTTACCTTCTGGCAATCCATGTAAGCTGCCAACAGCTGAGGATAGTGAGGATGGCAAGCGATTTTTGTTTTCAGTGTATCAATGGAATCGTTAGGGTTACTGGAACAAGCGCTATCGATATCGACCTCCAAGGAAGTCACCATCCTGCTGGCTTCTTGGTGGTGGTGGTGGTGCTGCTGCTGCTGAGGAGCTCTCACCACCAAGGATGGCTGTGGGCAGCACGACCTTCCTCCTCCACTCGTTTTTCTGTGAAATTCCAACTGATTCGAACACACTTCTGTCTTGACAGAAGACAAGGACGAGTCGGAAATGACGGCCGCCTGTTCATTCATCACCAGCTGTTCTGGTGGGAAATGACCACCGACGAGATGTTTCTGATGATGATGATGACCACCTTGATTAAACATAGTGGCTGCCGCCGCCGAGAGGAGACCTTCAACCTGACCAGCGTGACTATAGGACGAGAAGGCGCTACTGGGTATGGTCATGGTCATAGTACTCATTATGCTTTCATTTCCAGGTTCCTGTTCAGTCATCAAAGCCATCATAGAGCCCACTCCTGTGTCTCCATATTCATTCATGTTCACTCCATAAAAAGTAGCAGCACCTCCAATATTCATATTCATGTCCTCCATTTCAATATAAAACTCTAAATCTCTTAAACAATAGCCTCAGCCTTGGCGCTGCTGCCCATAGTTCATACAATTAAGAAGAAGCGTTGCAAGCCCAGTCCAAATCTCAAATCCACAATTCATCTCAGACCCTCAAGAAATCCAGGCAGCTTCATCTCACGGATCTTTCCCAATGAACCATACCTATAGCTAAAACCACCCATGTTCTACTCTGGAATTTTCAGGCAGGACTTCTACATACATCCAACGAGGAGGCCGAAGCAAAGAAGCCATTTTCCCTCCACTTCCACTTGCCTTGAGAATTCCAACAGCCAAATCATATCAAATCAAATCAATTCAGCTCTCGCTTTCTGCAGCCGCAACCGCCCAAGATATCCCATCCACCTCAGATACAAGGAAACTCATCCGGCCGAAGGAAAATTATTACATTGAATATTGGATATCTCTTCTCTGCACATCTATCAGCTCAGCTCCAGGAGCAGAACCTGACTGACTCCGCTCCCTATTCTCAAGCTCATCTTTTTCTCTCTTTTTTCCAGCTCTTCTCTGATAACTTTCCCAAATCAATGAAACCAGAAAAACCATCTAGATTTGCCTCCAAAGTACTCCCTCAAGTACAGGATGGACAGTGTGTATTGAAGGAGCTTTTAAGGCCTATAGATCTGCGCCACCTGCCCAACGTACAATGACAACGACGCACCCACACTCCTATTCGATTCCTATTTTTTCACTGTATACGAACCACCGCCTAGCCTTCTTGCTATGAGCTCCGTCACCGGTGCATGTCGTCAAGTGAATAATGCAAAAAGCAAACCCGTATGCCTGAAGCGTCTTCGGTCAACAAAATGTATTTCCACGAGGGGCTCCGTCACGTGCATCTTGCAGAGATGGCAGAGCATTCCATCGTCGCTGCCAGTACTATCAGTCTTCACCGGGGGAGGGAGGGTTCAGGGGGGCCTGCCCTGCCCTACCCTGCCCTTCCGCCCAGACGGAACAGACTAGGGACCTCCTTTTACTTTCTCTACAGAATAACGGCGGTGCGGCTCCTTCGCCAAGCTGGAAATTATGCCCCACAGCCAGACCCCGTTGCTTTAGGAGAATTTACCGCCCGGACCCTATTTGTACGTTTCTTAATTTTTGATTCCGAAATCATTTATCCCGTCCCGATTTCTCTATAACTATCATGGAAACTCATGACTTTCCAGCGTTAATTTTTTCTTCTGTGTCTCTTTGTCTGAATGTCTACCCCGCTGGACTCCAATATTTAGTTAATCGAAGGTTGTTGTGTGATGCTGCTGTCCTTTCTGGGGTTGAGGTATATAAATCATAAGAGAACAAAGAGTACTCTTCCATATTCCGTTTCATCGCTTTCATATTATGTAACTCGAACTTGAAAATGAACAAAATTAATCAACACATTTTTTCACCCAAACCTCTGTTGATTCAAACTCTACTGCCGCGCAAAGTACAGAGATTTTGTCACCTAAACCTTTGTTGATTCAAACTCTACTACCGCGCAAAGTATAGAGACTTTTTTTATAAACAGACAAATCCATCAAAGAGGGAGATTTTTTAGCTTTTCGAGAATGTTTAGACTGGATGAAGATGAAGATGTGAAAACAACAATACGCCGTTAACCTTTTGTTCATGTCATGTTTATTGTTTCGCTTTACCGCTTACCACGTGGGAACAATTTGACATTTATTGGGTTGGTAAGCAAAGTATCCTTTCCTGTCACTCCCTACATTCATGGATCTCGCCAAGCACCATTATCCATCCACGTTCTTGGTAACCGGCTGTTACGATTCTTCTGTACTTTTTTCAGCTCCATATTGACCATCTTCAGCAATTTAGAATTTTTATCCACCCATCTACAATTTGTATCTTTACAGCCACACTGTTTACGACTTTTGTGTCATCTTTTCATCTAATTCTTTTTTACCATCCTCCTCGGTCTAGATTTTGACTCCTCATCCCAGCTATTTAGTTAGCAATTCTTTGTCGGCATAGTTTACTACTTTTATGCCCTCTTTTCACTTTGGTATTGAGAAAAAAATTTAACCAATCTTCCACTCTCTAGAGTCTATGTCCTATATCATTGTCCTCTTCTTTATAGGTAGAGTTTCAGATTTCTATGTTTTCTTTTATATTTTTACTATTATCAATAAGTAGAGTTTCAGATTTTTATGTTGTCTTTTACTATCTATTTTGTATATAGGTAAAAAAAAATTGGAAGTCATTATAATAATATATTTTTTAAGAGTTTAATATGTTACTTGTATGAATTGAATGCACGTGAATAGAAAGATTAACAATCTTCCAATTATTTATTGGAGCTAAACTAGAATGACACTAGTTTTATAAGATATTTACTTAATAATTATTATTATATCTAAATAAACTAGGTGATAGGGTAATCAATATCTAAAAGTCTTAGTCTACATGTTCTACATTTTGATCTTTGTTTTACATTTTGGTATTTTTTAGGAGATATTTTCTGTTTAATTTTACTTCAGCTTGTTAGATCTTCAGTAGGCTAAATCCATTTATGCATTTAAAAATGCAATTTAAAAAGCAAAAAATTACTATTTCTTCCAAATTTATATGACCTGATTACTACAAAAAATACCAAAACATAGATCATTTAAACAATTCTTATCTTAAAAAAGTAAGTAATATTTCTAAATAAACTAAGTGTCATTTTATAATTTTATAATAAAAATTGTTTTTATAAATTTAAATTAACTTTATAATAGCTCCTAAGTTATTCCTATGGTGCATTGATTAGGTAAAACACAAACAAATCTTATGATGCATTGATTAGGTAAAACAAAAAAAAAATAGTGAAGCATTGGGTAAG
This sequence comes from Picea sitchensis, assembly GCA_010110895.2. Classification (NCBI taxonomy): domain Eukaryota; kingdom Viridiplantae; phylum Streptophyta; class Pinopsida; order Pinales; family Pinaceae; genus Picea; species Picea sitchensis. The sequence goes on along the minus strand of SNQJ01S0007028.1, from coordinate 131,850 downwards.
TACAAGGCAAAAAGACAAAAGTGACATTTACCATAATAATGTAAAGCATATTGAATAACAAGAGTGGGAGAAGTGTTGCATTTACAATAGTTATGCTAATGAGGAGGAGAAGGAAGGTGAAGTGAATTTGGGAAGATGTATATTTTAAATATGAAGATATTGAAATTAATGTTTTTTTCTAAATTTTAGAAATGAATTAGAATTGTAATGATAGAGTAATAAGACATGTATTTATATTATTTATATTATTCATATTATTATTATGTATTTATATTATTCATGTGTAATTGTGTATGTATTTATATTATTATTAACAATGTAATTGTAGAGTAATAAGATATGTATTTATATTATTATTAGATATAATTATTTATGTATTCATATTATTATTATTATTAATGAAAGTGAGTAGGCATTCTTTTTTATTATTGTGTATTTTGATTAGTATATTTATCTAAATATTTAAATAGTTCAATAGTATATTTAAATAGTATTGGAGAATCTAAATAGTATATGAACTATATTTGAATAGTATATTTATCTAAATATTGTGTATTTTTAAATAGTTCAAGGTTTTTTCATACCAAACAAAGGATGAAGAACCTAAATAAAAAGAACACTCTTATTATGAGATGTATAATAAATATTTTTATAAATATTTTTTTATTTTAAATAATTTTGGAGAATCTAAATAAAAGAACACTCTTATTTAAAATATTATGAATTGTATAGTAAATATATTTATAAATATTTTTTTATTTTAAATAATTGAAGGTTTCTTCATATCAAACAAAGGAGGGAGAACCTAAACAGAAATAACACTCTTATTTATTTAAAATATTATAAAATGTATTATAAATATATTTAATGAATCTTTTTACTTCAAAATATTATGAAATAATATATAATAAATATATTTATAAATCTTTTTACTTCAAAATATTTTTTATTATAATTATATATATATTTATTATAATATATTTTTCATTATTAGAAAGTTTATTTAATTTCAAAGCAATGGTTACATGTCTCATATTTGAATTGTAATAAAATGTTGTATTTCACAATTTTATTATTTAACAATATTAATGAAAATATATCAATAGAGAATAAATTATAAAATATATATATTATAATATATTTTTCATTATTAAAGAGTTTATTTAGTTTCAAAGCAATTGTTACATGTTTCATATTTGAATTGTAATAAGATATTGTATTTCACAATTTTATTATTTAACAATATTATTGAAGATATACCGATAGAGAATAAATTACAAATTTATTACAAAGATGTGTCATTCACTTCTTAACTTGAAATATTAATAAATATTACTCTCTTCATATTTCCTAATAAGGATTTGGCCAAGCTAAATGTTGTATATTTCTATTTATTATTTTTTCATGTTTTTCACTTTCTTTTAAGCCAATTTTTAAATTACTTTTTTTTTATTTGAGAATTACGTTAAGCTCTCATTTTTATCTTTTTCAATGTTTTCTTTCTCAAATGTCATTAATCAAGTTTGTCATTTGTGAACATTAATGTTAGTGTATATTCATATTAACTTCTAATCTATCAAGCCATGAGAGGATTAAATCCTTCAAGGTGAAAACCTTTCCTCCAATTTTTACACTGTAATATCCACTTTTTACCCCTATATTATATAAGACATATAAGACTAAATTATGTATAATGTAAATATGCTAGTATGGATTCCTTGTGTGGAGTTCGAGACCAAGGTCCCACTAGTGAATGGCTAGGCATGTAGATGTTGTAAATATACTTATATGCAATGTGTGGTAGGTTTGCCGCAATGAATTCAATCTATGTAAATATTGATGTTGTAAATATACTTATATGCAATGTGTGGTAGGTTTGCCACAGAGAATTCAATCTAAGTAAATATTGATGTTGTAATGTACTATATAATAGTCCTAGTTGGTTGTGGAGAGCATAGGGGGGCAATGATTCCATCAAATGGGAAAAATAAATGAGGCTTATGTGAAGGTATTCATCTATTGCAAAGTTTCAACCTATGATCTCATCTCTTTTTCCATGGCGTGCATTTAATGAACCCATCCACATCCATTGACTTCTAAAGCCAATCATTGAGTATATGTATGGGTTAGTGGGGAACCGTACCCATGTAGTTATTGGAACATGGGTTGAGTGTGATCATTAGGGGAACCGTAAGAGTACATTATAGTTTTGTTAGTAGGAATGTTGGTCATCATTTTCCCCAACTCTCTCAATAACATTCATTCCATGACTCTCATTAGCATGTTCATGTTTTATACTTCATGTCATGTTCTCCCTTGTTAACCAAGTACCAATATAGGAATTGACTAAATCAACACTATAAAAGACAAAATTGCATACCTTGGATGAGAGATATATGGTTGTAATTGAGCATAAAGGTTAGGAAAACTAGGAAGCCTTCACCCACTAGTTATTGCTACTCATTGATCTCTCTAGAGACAAGTTTTATTCTTTCATACTATCCCCAAAAAACATTTAGCATATTAAACTATTTTCACTTGTATTGACGAGTATTAGAAGGGAAGAAGGTCCATGAGGGACTATTGAGTAGAGAAAGGGAAGATCTTCATTGTTTTGTGTTGGGAAATATAATCGAGTTCCATGGTTGTTTGATGGTTGAATGATATCCCTAGAGTTCTCTATGATGGGTAGATTAACTGAGGCATGAGAGCAAATGGGTTAGGATGAGTGAGCTAGAAGTTTCTAGATTGGTTCCTTTGCACTTGTGTGCGATGGCCAAGTTTGGAGGTGGCATATGCAATGTATGCCTATGGTTGGGCAAAAAATGGCGTTGTCTAAACATTTGACTTTTTGAGCTTTTTCACCCTGAAAAACCCTAAGGGAACTCAAGTTATACATACTCAATCACTCAAATCTGGAGTTCCAACAATTTTAAGTAGGATTTCAGTAAAAATTGATCGGAAAATATGCCCGTAAAAACTCCAAAAAATCATAGACGATCAAAAATTGCTCAAACACAACTAATTTCTCAAATTATATTTTATTAAGAGATAAATGTTTTGTCTTTATTTATAAATTTACAAATTAATCTTATTTTATATTAGGGAAATATATGTATTTTACATATTCTATTCTATGTGATTATGTTAAATCTAGTAATAAACATTTGGTTAACATATTCCAATGCATTCATTACTTTTTACAATAAATTTATTTAATTTATTATAATTCTCCATAAAAATATTTCTTTTATTTCTTTTATTGAAATTATTATCATTTAATATATTTAATATATTGAAAAAATGATCAATTTAATAGCTAGCAACCTTTTGGTGGATGAGAATGATCGCCACATATATTTCAAATTTCAAGACCATCAACATAAATGAATCATAAATCTCAAACATGGAGAATAATGATATTTCAAATTTCAAGACTATCAACATAAATGAATCATAAATCTCAAACATGGAGAATAATGATGCAACCCAATTATCCTTTAAAATATTCACAATTCAAGGTTGTGGGTGTCTTGTGTACATGTCACTTCTCTTAATAGCGTTACCCACATACAAACAAATAGACAACCATAGAAATCTCCCAAACCTTGAGGTGGGAACACACCCAAATAAATCCTAGAGAGAACAATAGAGTTCAAAAATAAATTAAATTGTAGATGATAAAGCACCATGATCACTTCATGCCCTAGAGCACACAAAGGTTGTACTACTTTTAATATTTTTGTGTATCAATATAGATTCTATCAAACAACATCTACACGACGAATAATGATCTCTCATTTTTATAATGATGGATGCACATCTCTTGAAAATATCATTTTTTTACGGGGAACTGCGTTTATACTTTTGGAAGGCTAATAATTTTTTGGCTGTGATTCTTACACGTGTGAAGTCTCGAAAGGAAGAACAGGTTCAAGTGCAATTATTGCTACTTATATTTTATTGCAACCCTTGTCATATACATAATTTGAAGTACACTGTGATACAATATAGTAAATACACAAAGAGTTAAATATCATTTTTGCATCTTTTCTTATTTATTTAAAGAAGATCAAAATCTCAATGTGTTTTAATCATTGTTCTTTCCTTTCATAACAAACTGATAGTCAAATTAAGAATAAAAAATATTTTTTCATTATTCTTCTATCTTCTCCACTAAGGTGGTTGGTTTTAATTATTTTTTTAATTCAATTTTATATATTTTTTCTCTTTTCTAATAAAGTAGTTGGTTTTAATTATTTTTTATTTTTCATTTTAATAAAAAATAAGTTGAAAGATAATAAAATTTATATTATTACTTTTATTTATGAGAAATTATGATGTGATAAAGAATAAAAAATAAAAAATAAAAGAAAATTAAAATATTATAAGAAGGTGATCAATTTTTATTTAGAAAATTAAAAGTATCTCTTTGTTTTGACTAACATTAAAAAGAAAATTAACATTGTTAAGATATAAACAATTTCTGATGAGCTCCATAGTGAAACAAGGTGCCGAACAATTCTTAAAACATCGTGGGTCGAAATAATTTGGCATCTTTAGACACTAAGAGGGTTGAAGATGAAAATCACTTTCTCCTAAAATGTATTGTGTACATCCTATTAGATCACAATTTCAAAATATTTATTACAATACCGATCTTCCTAACCTTTTAACTCATCGAAACTATGGTAATTTAGGAGTGCTTCTCTTAAAGCTTTTCAACCATAGAAATAAATTTATAAAGCAAACCAATTAGTTCCTTACCTTTCTTAAGGTATGATAGACCAAATTTGGTCTTAGTGGACGTTAAACATTACCATCGTCACCATTATCAATTTAGTGGTAGTTAGTGGTTAATTGGCAATGCCGACAATCATTGTTGACTATTATCCATAAATGTGCATAGACTCATTATCATTATTCAAGGAAAACCATGCCACCTGAAGTGACCCACTAGTGGTTTGTAAGGGGACATACTTTCACTCTTGCAAGATGTTTTTGGGTCTTGGGTCATTAACCTGTTTCCTTACATTAGAGGAAAATGAACTGTAAGCGAATCGAAAACAATTTTAGGTCTTAATCCAAAACTAAAAGGTGGTTTCAGCCTAAATAGTATTTGCAAGAAAACTAGTATCCCTTATGGTTTCGTTGAGGCTACCTACATTAGTGTCATATGCATTCTAATAACATTTATCATTAATCCTCAATTAGACTTTGACCATTGAGATAAGGCTAGAAGGGTAGATGCCCCTTGGGATAGAGGCCCACTTAGGTCTTGGGACATCTCAGTCCTTGTTAAGTCATAATTTATTGGTATCTAACTCACGAGTTGTTGGATATACTCTTAGGTCATATTGTCAGCTAGTTGATTTGATCTCGAGCCTAGCCCAAGTCACTCTAACGAGTTACCAATTCCCACGGCTAAAAAAAGCAGTGAATTTATCCAGTACATAAAAACAAATACTATCCTTGATTGCAATTCAACATTTTTCCCAAAAAAATGAACCTTAATCAAGTTGAGGTGATTTGACGAGATGGTTGGGAGGTGGGTCTTGCACTCTCCCCACCCAAGTTCAAATTCCCGATGAGACCTTGGCTCGTTGTGATAAGGCTAGAAGAAGAGGTGCCCCCTTGAGTGAGACCCCTCTCATAGGTATCTCTTCAGATGTCTCGCTCCTTGCTAAGTCATACCTTGCTAAGTCATAAGATTCTTGCTAGACATTGGCTTGTGGGTTGTTGGCACTAGCCTAGGGTTTATATTGGCAACCAACTGAATTTAAACATGGGCATTGCCCAAATAATCTCGACCAATTATCAATTTCATTAATTTAAAAAAAAAACTTAATTACCTTATGTAAACCATTTTTTTTTGTTATATTTCATAAATAGTTGTATCATATAAACGTTTTCTCGTCCATGATGAGAGATCAAAGCTTACATATTTATGTATGAACACGTGCATCTTGAGAAAATGAGGGCTTGTAAGAATATATTTTTGTTGTATTTTCATAAATAGTTGTATCATATAAATGTTTTCTCTATCTAACTCCAGGATGAAAGTTCAAAGCTTGCATATTTATGTATGAACACGTGCATCAGAGAATAAGGGCTTCTAAGAATATAGTTTTGACCCATTCAAAAAATAGATATGTGGAATTCAAAAGTGCCTCTTTGTGGTTTTTAAATCTGTAAAGTTGGGAAATGAAAGGGAAAGTGCAAGTAGAAAACACAAGGAAAGAAAGGTGGTTGTAGAATGTCAAGTTTTAACACATTATGGGATTTTTGTGATTTTTTTTTTTTTAATTGTGGAAAGTAACATCCACATAAAGACAAGGTCAAAGAAGAAGGAAAGCTGGACATTATAATCTTTATTTATTTTTTAATATATGTACTTTAATGTGGAGGAGGGAAAAAGAGATCAGACATAAAGATGAGTTCAGGTGTAAAGAGGTATGTAAAGGCTAATATGCCTTGAATTAAAATATTATATATTTCTATTTTGGTGAGGACGAGGGAAACAAACATTCAACATAAAGAGGACTCACGTGTAAAGAGGTTTGAAAAGCCTAATATGCCTTTCAATTAATATATTTATATTTCTAACCCCCTTATTGGTCGTGTTTGTTAAGCGATATTTTATTCTCCTATTTTGACTTCGAGTAAGGAAAAGCTACATCATTATGGTATTCAACTATCCTCATATTTTAAATTAATATAATTAAGAAAATGATATATATAATTTATTTGTTTTAAAAATTAATATAATTATATATTATTTTTATTTATTCGTTATATTATTTGGTTTAAAAATTATTTATTTATATATATATATATATATATATATATATATATATATGATATTGACAACAACCTTTGTCAAATCACTTTATATTATAATAATGGAATATAAAAAATAATGATGATTATGGAGAATTTTCATCGAATCAGGTAGGATTAAATAACTTTCAAAGCGAATAATACCTTTAATATCATCCCTCATTAAAAAATATTTTATTAATAACGAAAATAATAGCGGGGATATTTTCAAGAGCAAATTCGTTTGTTAGTGTATATTTTATATACAGAACGTTGATGCACTAACTTAACTTTCACTTTCTAAATGGCTCTCTTGAATATTTTATGTCGATACAAAAATTTCCATCTTGAATTTTTTATATTTAGAAAAGGAAATTTATTATTAAAAAAAGTTAGTGTGTTTTATTTGATGATATTGTGGGTGCGAATAAATGGTGAAATTATGTATTTTCAAAAATGAGATTTATGTTAAAACTTTATAAAAAGCATGATGTATGGAAAATGTCACTTCCGGATGAGATGGACATTGTAATAGAATTATAGATGTGATGGACATAAATGAAATTGTTGGGAGACATAAATGAAAGTTTGGTAACATTATAATTAGATAATTATATGTTAATTGAATTTTGTAGAATTAGAGTTTAAATTTAAAATATAATTATAAAATATAAAAAAATTTAAAAAAAATTTAGGAGGATTATTTTTGCTAAGTTTTTAAATTGAAAATAATAACTATAAAATTTCTAAAATAATTTTGAAATTAGAAGGATTAAAAATAAGATTATTAAAAGTTTAAAGTAGATCATCTAAGTCCTCACAAATCAATTTGTTGTTGGAGAAATTTATCATCCGAGAAAATATCACCAACTCACTTGAAACTAGCAATAAAGGTCAAGGGACAAATCTATAAATGTTCAATTGTCATGAGTTAACCCCAAATGGATTTAAAATTAGAGGAGAGATTTGCAATGACGAGGCCAAAATAAAGTTCATCGGGGAAGAGACACTTAATGAAGGACCATATAAAAACATGTTTATTTAGGGAAATGACAAGAGCCATACCATCAATGGAGCCAACTAAAGATATCGAAGAGATACCATCACAACCTTTGTCCTCACCAAAAGACAAGAAACAAACATAAACACATGCAAGCCATAATTAATAACAAACTTGGTGGAACATAGCATCGAGGAGTAAGCATGGGATGCACTAGTAAAAATACCTCCCAATTGTCTTTTCATAACAAGAGTGAAAGAGGGAGCCATGGAAGAAACAAAGAGGGAAGAACCAAAAGACAATAATAATGAACATAGAAAATAAACATCATGGTGAATGCCAAAACATTGAAGGAAAAACAAGAAGGTGTTAACATCACACCTTGCAAGAAATATAGTGCCCACTCTTTAGATGTAGGTCGTATCTAATTCATAGTTAGCTCTATTAGAATTCATAGGTGTACTGCAGAAGTAGTAAAATATATTCAAGAATATTCGATGGTGTTAAGAAACATTGTGATATCATAAGTGCACAATATACAATAACATAACACAAATTCCAAATCCCCTCTTTAACACATCTTCTTGGAGGACCAAGAGTTGGTGTTATCTCAACATTTCTTAGAATTCACAGGTATATTGCAAAAGTAGTAAAACAGACCCAAGAAAAGTTGTCAATGTTACGAAACATCGATAACATAAATTTTTGGCATATATAGATCGATCAAAGTGATCATTTATTTATACTTGAGCATGTAACTAGTATCACTTAAAATAAGGTTGATTCATTCAATTTTCATTATGAATGATGTCCCCAATGGAGTTAAGTAATCCACATTTCCTAGTTTATTTGTGACCAGTCACTTATAGTCAACGTGGGGGAACCACTTTAATCAATATTATCTATGTAGTTGACACCCCTTAGTCAATTAGTCAATTACTAGTCAATCCGCCAATTGACGCCAAAACACACCAAATGATGTCCAATAATTGGATTCAACCACATATTCCAATGCCCCCCCTTCAACACAACTTCTTATAGGATTAAGAGGTAGCATTATCATATAACCCTCCTTTCATGAAAACCTCTTATAGTTCGAGCTTAGAATGATGTTTAATATCAAACATATCAACAATTTGATCTTTTTTCTTGCAACAAGTAAGAGCCACCACATTCTATTATACCAATTTCCTAAGGTAGTGTGCACAAAGCTCAACATGCTTCATATTGTTGTGTGCAATGAGATTCTGAGACACTTTTATTGCACTTTTATTTTCATAATACAATGTACTCTATCCCTTGTGAGGAAACCTAGGCTCTCCCATTAATTTGTGAATCTGAACTACCTCAGTTCCAACATTTATTGTTCCTCTATATTCAACTTCAATGATCAACAAGGAAATAACTTGTTTCTTTTTGCATGACCAAACAATTGGACCTGATTAGAGATGAAGCACATATCCAAGATTCATCTTCTAGTCTTCCCCATTAGCATCCCAATTAAATTATGTATATTTGACCAACTAATTTGAATGTTCACTGGAAAAAATTAGTGTTGAGTAGTGTAAGGTAGCTAGAGAGGTAGTGGGGGGGGAGGGGCTAGAGGGCCCATAGTGATAATAGTGGAGGTCATTCAATGTAAGGTGGACTAGGTCCACTATATTATTAAATAAGACCCACTATGGTAGTTAGATATAATAAATGTAAGAGGACTTCTTAGAAGATTCTACTTCTAGAAGATTCCTCCTCTAGAATGTTCTTAGGAGATGATAGCACTATATAAAGGGGTTCAAGCAATGTAACGAGGCATGAAGAGAATTATTGTATTTGGAGCGGTAGCTCAATAGGAGGATGCCCCCTCGAAGAGGCAAGTGAACAGGAGAGGATCCCTTCCATAATAGGATCCATTGTATGGTGTTGCCCTACCCTAAGGGTTTGGTAATAATAAAGTGTGGTTTCTTCTATATTGCTTTGTGGATCTATTTTGTATTCAGTAATTGTGGTGATTATATTTGTAGATCTATTCAGGATCTTGACAAGTAGATAAGTACCTTTGATATACCAAACAACCATGTTTGTTAGATGGTTCTCCTTTGAATCTTGAATGAACATGTAGACCAAACTAACATCAAATTCAATATTGGGTCTAGTACAAGTCAAATAAATAAGATTGCCAACAAGTTGCCTATATGCAGTAACATCAACTTTTGGAGAATTACATTCCTTAGTCAGCTGAAATTCATATTGAAGCAGAGTAAAACAAGGTTGGTTTACAGTCTTTCATTTTAAATATCTTCAAAAGATCCAAACCATACTTTGGTTGGGAAATGAAGGTACCATCATCCAACTCCATAACTTGGATGCCAAGAAAAAAATCCAACAAACCTAAGTCAATAATTTCAAATGTGTATTTTAATTTCTCCTTTAAACCAAAAATTGAATCACCACTATTCCTAGTGATAGTTAAATCATTCACATAAAGTACAATTAATAGAGTTGCATCATTCACATGAAACACATAAATATTGTGATATGATTCACAATGCTTGAAGCCAAGTCGAATAAAGAAGTTATCAATCTTCTCATACCATGCATAAGATGTTTGCTTCAAGCCATACAAAGATTTATTTAATCTGCACACGATACCTTTGTCTTGCATAAAACCAAGTGGTTGCTCTATATAAATATCTACAATAATATCCCCATGTGGAAAAACACTCTTCACATCCATCTGATGCACCTCCCAACATAAATTAGGTTCAACAGTAAGAACAATTGGGACAAAATTCATCTTAACTACAAGAGCAAAGGTATCCATGTAGTTGACATCTTCCTATTGAGAAAAATATTTTTCTACCAAATGAGCCTTATGTCTCTGAACAAGATCTTTATACATAAATATGGTCTTATACACCAATAAGTTCACTTTTTCACATTTGTGTCTTGTAGAGAGGGAACCATTTCCCAAGTCTTATTCTTCAACAAGGAACTATAAATTCTTTAGTCACAATTTTTTCTCATTCAGACCTACCATGTGCATATACATAATAATGAGGATCACATGTCTCTATAAGATGCTCCATGAGTGCAACATTAAGTTATTATTTATGTCCAAGAGTGTTACTTGAATCAATTGCATTACCCACATCACTTCCAACAACTCCAATGGTCTCTATTACCCACTCGAGATAATGAATTTCCCCAATGGACTGTGTCCCTACAACATATTCATCATGAACAAACCCATCCATGCTATTAGTCGATTCAATAGTAGAAATCCAACTAAAATTTAGGTTAATCAATTCAAAAATTTCATGTGTTGGTTCATAGTGTGGGCTAGTCAATTCAAAGATTTTCAAGATTTCAACCAAATTTCAACTTGAAACTCTAGCTAGCCAAGCAACACCTAAAGTATGATCATCAACTATAACATTCCATTAATAGAATATTTCTTTCTTAAATGGATCATATTAACGATATGATTTTTTTCTTTAGAGTTGTTATCCATAATGAAAGACTGGTTTTTGGGATGTAAATTCTTCACTTCCCATATGAAATATGAGCCAAAAATTTACCTCTAAAGGTTCTAAAATGTCCAACTAACGATTTTATTCCACTCCATTTCTCAAGAGGAGTGAGATCTCACACTACTCTGGTAGGAACACTCTTAAGAATATAGTTTGAGAAGACAACAACATATGCCCAAAAATTGGTTAGTATTCCCTTTTCCTTATGCAAACATTTACCCATTTTAATCAATGTTCTTGTTGTTACTAGAGATTTCTCTTGGTTGCAAAAGAGAAATGCCTAGCACATTTTCATAAGAAATAATGATTGATAATGAGGGTTGGTTTGGAGTCTAAGAATTTTTTTATCAAGGATTCAATGAGCCTTTCAATAACTAAGAATCATAAACAAGGAGGCACGATCTCATCTACTAAATCATTTTAATTCATAAGCATGGATGGCAGATCAAGATGAACAAAATTGAATTGAAAGCTAGGTACCTAATTCTGATAAATCTAGCTTTCTCTTCAGTAGAAGAATATACACAAAAAATCATTTAGATTTCCCATCAATTTTAGAAAATAAAGCAATAATGTTCAAACATGCGTCTTGTTTTTCTTATAGAAAAACAAAGGAAAAATTGCGCCTAAATACCTGCTTTTAATTTTCTACAACAGAGGTTGTACTGAAATTTATCAATTACAACCTAAATGAATCAATTAGAAGAAGGTGAATCAATGGAAACATGAGAAACAAGTCATAGAGAAAACATAATTCAAAAGACAAAATCTCATAATCTCTTTATTTCTGAGAAATATTTTATTAAAAATACTTTGATTACCTAAAATCTCCAAAAATCCCCCTCGGGATGCTAACCCCTTTTACATTTCTCATGATGAAATTTTATAGAAAATTTTCATAGCAACTAACTGTTACCAAACTCTTTTTTACAAAAAGCTAACCATAATTTAAAATAAAAATGATTTTAAATTAGTTGCAAGAGATGTCAAGTTGCTTGATCGATTCTTCGCCTACAAATCTGGAATTAACCCTTGATAAAATGCCACATAGTACATTGTCGTGGAAGTTTGGGATCGATGCTCCAAATGCTCTGTCACCAGTGTTTTACCTGCTTTATTTAGTGTTGCACTGCCTTTTGGAAATCTTGGATTCTAATTTATTTTGACCAAAACTTTTGCTTGCAATATGAGACTAGTTGACTTAATATTTTACAACCTAAAAATCTTAGATTTTGACTAATTTTGTGCCTCTGAATCTGTGATAAAACCTTTGAAAATTATCAAGTTCAAGGATTCTACAACTATCGAGCAACATGTGTAATAATGCTTTGTCATTTCGAATGTAAAATGCTTCTTCCATGCTCTCTTGTGATTAATAGAAGCTCAAAAATCCATCAACAAATTACAACTACAAACCATATTATAGACCATATTACAACATGATTATAACACCAATGAATCCCATTTCCTCTAGTATGTTGTTGCCATGGTAGGTGCCTATGGAGTATCTTTGATTTTTGGGGAATACCCTTTCCATTCTCTAAGGATATCAACCTTAAAAACCTTCTAGAAGTCCAAGATTTACAAAATAGTGGAAGAATTCTGGTATCAAAATATTTGGTAGCACTTCTGGAAAGTCCTGCATTGTAGGTGCCACCGAAAGTTCCAACATTCTGTAGCAGTATTTATGTAGTTTACATATGAATTTAAAATATATTTGAATAATGCCTTCCATAGAATCCCGTAGCTGCTAGAAAATCATTTTCGCATGATCATCACAGAGGCAGATCTCGTAGTGCAAGCATGAATATATTCCAAAACAAATGCAAGACAAAGACTTACTATCAAACTGCTAGAAAAAATCTTGGTACTCGAATTGATTATCTTCACATAACCACTGATCACATGAAATGCATCGAAGCATTCTCCCATCATAATCTTAAAGAGATCACTCACAAGTTAATAGACACGTACAACAATAAGTTGTGAGACAATGTTTTAAATAACATATGAATGCTTTGCATGAATCATATATGTTGAGGGTATTAAAATTACTAAAGGTGATGTTGTCGAGTCAAACAAGTCGATCTCATTCTTGGCCTCTTTGAACAATTGGAACTTCAATTTGATGTGAATTTGTTGGCAAAAACAATTTGCAATCCTTTATTTGACCTCACATTGCTTCCTTGGCAACTAACACTTGTGCATTCGGGCACTACCATAACTCTCCTTGACGCACATTTCAATTGACATATGGAACATATCTCCTATACTATGTTCCTGACAATTGGCTTTTAAACTTAACATTTGGACATATGCTCCTCCTTTTGCTACGATGAGTATACTAAAACATACCATAAATGACACTTTGAAGGATGTTTGATACAAAAAGAGATGGTAACTTAAGCTATAGTGACCCTGCTCGAAATTCCCTTTGCACCCAAAGTCATACTGTTGGGTATGTGTTATATTCTTTGCACGAGTAGTAGTGTATGCGTTGCGTTGGGCACGCAGGGGGGTTTTCTGTGTTGCCTCGATTTTCGTGTCCATTGTTTGGTAGTTTTTCCGCACATGGTTTTTGCCGATGGTTTTCTGTTTCGGGTTAAGGAATTAGGGTTGTTGACTAATCTGAGTCATTGGGATAGGGTTTTGAATGTCGTTGGCTACTATATGTATATTGTATTGTAAACAATGTATCATTATGAATGAATATAGAATATGTTGGTTTTCCCGATTTGGGTTTCCAGGGGAAAAATCTCTGTGTAATGTTTGTATTTGCCATTGTATCTTTTTTGTTCTTTTACTGAATTTTTGTTTGCAGTAAATATTGTACAAGGTTAAAATCTATATTTGGTATCAGATCTTTGTTGGCTTTAGGGGGACGCCTTTGTGGTCAAGGTTTTGGCTCAGGATTATGATAAGCCTTGTTACAGTGGGGGATCTGTGGTATTGATTTTTCAGGTGAAAATAAATGACAAGCAATTCGAAGATGGAGATCGAGAAGTTTAATGGGCAAAGTTTTGAGCTGTGGAAGATCAAGATGGAAGATCTGTTGGTGGACAGAGATCAGTAGATCATGGTAGATCCAGGTACTGCACCTACAGGAACTTCAACAGATGTCTGGAAAAAATTGGATCGGAAGGCAATGAGCACAATCCGGTTGTGTCTCTCAGATCCAGTATTATTGAATGTGTCAGAGGAAGCTACAACCAAGGATAAATGGGATAAGTTGGGGAAGTTGTATCAGTCTAAGTCCCTAGTAAATAAACTATTCCTAGGAAAGAAGTTGTATAACATGAGGATGAGAGATAGAGATTTGGTTGGAGAGAATTTGAATGCCTTCAATACTGTGGTAAGTCAATTAGTATCTGTTGAGATTAAAATTTCAGATGAAGATAAATGTATCAGTTTATTGTGTTCTTTACTAGACTCGTGGGATAGTCTGGTTGTGGCCATAAGTAGTAATACAACTGCCTTGAAGTTTGATGAAGTGGCCTCATCCTTGTTGTCGGAGGAGATGAGATGGGAGAATATGGAAGGACATAGCACATACGCATTGTTTGCAAGACAACGTTCCCAGGAAAGAAATAGATCTAAGTTCTCAAGTGGGAGATCTAAGTCTAAGGGTAGATCTAAATCTCCCAGAAAGTTTGTAAAGGTATGTTGGAGATGTGGAAAAGAAGGGCACTACAAGAAGCAGTGTAGATCCAAAGTTGAGAAAAAGAAGGGATATGGAGAATCTCCCTCTACAGAAGAAGGAGGGGATGTGTACTTGGGTTCTTCAAGCACACATGCAGATCATGAGGAATGGTTGGTTGAATCAGGTGCATCCTTTCATATGACTCCCCACAGGGAGTGGTTCTGTGAATATGAAAGGTATGATGGAGGTAATGTTTTCCTAGGTGATGACTCGACAACCAGAATCATAGGTCGAGGAAAGTCAAGTTGAGGCTCATAGATGGAAGGATTAGAACAGTGCCTAGTGTTCTGCACATCCCAGGTTTGGCTAGAAATTTGATTTCTGTAAGAAAAATGGATGATGCAAGGGTAAAAACAATATTTGAAAAGGAAACCTACAGGATGGTTCGAGGAGAAATTGTGTTGTTGAAGGGAGTTCGGTTTGGAACTCTATATAAGATACAAGGAAGCAGTATTAGTGATGGGTGTAATAGTTCCATTGTTCATGATATTGGAGTTGAAGGAAAAAGAACTCCTATAGTCTCTGGAGAAAAGGTTATGTTGTGGCATCAAAGAATGGGGCATATCGGAGAGAAGGGTCTTCGACTACTACACGGTAAAGGTATGTCTAACTTCTCTCTGGATTTTGATTTCTGTGTGTTAGCGTCAGAAGTCACTCCTGGATTGCTTGAAGGAGCAGAGCCTGACACCCATCAGTTTAATGTCACGATTCTGCTACTATTGTTGTTCTGAGTATATGAAGGCGTTTTTGCCATTTTTGTATCTATCGATGGTAGAGCTAAGCTCCCGACTGTAAAGTTTCAGCAAACATTCTGGTTCTCTGGGTTGTGTATCCGTGTTTGAGATTTCTTGTTTTATGACAAACAATTCTCCTTTTTCCATCTATGTTTTCATCTCATATCAGAGAGTTCATGATCGAATGCTTCGCGTGAATTAGCATAGTTATGTTATGATAAATGATTTGTTGTTGCATTATTGTTTTCTCTGGTTTCCTGCATTTGGGTGTAAGAGGATCTTGCATCTTGATGCCTTCTCTCACAATCTGTTAGGAACTGGTTGTTCATGACAGTCC
>SNQJ01S0007028.1:92645-108207 GCA_010110895.2 Picea sitchensis | reverse complement strand
TCTGTTAGGAACTGGTTGTTCATGACAGTCCTTTGCACTCCTCTCAAATAAGTCTTCCTCCTACTCACCCTTACTACAACTCGTTGTTTGAAGTTTATCTAAGACCTCACTCGCCCATGCATGCCTGGCCTAGTTTCTGAGTTGAGACGATATTGTTCCGAGTTTGCTTCCATTCGACCACCCCTTATAAACAAATCGTGACATTAAACTGATGGGTGTTAGGCTCTGCTCCTGCAAGCAATCCAGGAGTGACTTCTGACGCTAACACTGTGAACATTGTGTACATGGGAAGCAAAATCGAGTAAGATTCCCTTCTGGTGCAACGAGGGTAGAAGGAGTTTTATAGCTAGTTCATAGTGATTTTTTTGGACCTGTGTCGGTCCCATCATTAGGAAAATCTCTGTACTATGTCTCATTTATAGATGACTTCTAGAGGAATACTTGGATATATTTCCTCAGGAAGAAATATGAAGTCTTTGACAGGTTTAAAACATTTAAGGCTCTTGTTGAGAATCAAATAGAGAAAAGAATTAAGGTGTTGAGGACAAATAATGGTGGAGAGTTATGCAGGAATGAATTTGAAGAATTCTGTAAGAAGTGTGGTATAGCAAGGCAGAAGACTAATCCATATACACCTTATCAGAATGGAGTTGCAAAAAGGATGAATAGGATGCTGATGAAAAAATCAAGGTGCATGCTCAGTGGTGTCGGGTTAAGGCAAGAATTTTGGGCAGAGGCAGTGGGTATTGCATGTTACCTGATCAACAGATCACCCTCATCAGCATTGGATGACAAGACTCCACAAGAGGTATGGACTGGTAAGAAACCTTCTCTCGCACATCTCAAGGTATTTGGTTGTGATGCATATGTTCATGTTCCAAAGGAAAACATGAGTAAGCTAGATAAGAAGGCTGAAAAGTGTATCTTTATTGGATATAAAGATGGTCTCAAAGGTTATAAACTTTGGAACCTAGAAACTAAGAAGGTAGTGTATAGCTGAGATGTGGTATTTAGAGAAATGAAGGATGTTGTTAAACAAGAAGTCCTACCAAGTAAGGAAGAACCAGAGAAAATAGGGTTTTGTTTAAAGGATGATGAATCAGACTCTACAAAAGAACAAGAATCAAAAGAAGAAGATCCTCATACTCCAGTATTGAGGAGGTTGGTTCGAGAAAGAAGGATACCGAAAAGGTATACTCCATCTGATTTACATTCAAATTTTGCTTTGTCTATTACTGATGATGATCCTAGAACTGTCAGGGAGGCAGTGGATTCAGAAGATGGAAATCTCTGGAAAAAGGCCATGGACGAAGAAATGGAAGCCTTGGATAAGAATGAGGCTTGGGATCTAGTGGAGTTTCCGACCGGAAGAAAGCCCATTGGCAGAAAATGAGTATTTAAAAAGAAGTTGAATGCAGAAGGAAAAGTGGAGAAATACAAAGCTTGGTTAGTAGCAAAGGGTTATTCCCAGGTTGAGGGAATTGATTTTGGTGAGATTTTTTCTCATGTTGCCAAGTTAACCTCTATAATATTTATGTTGTATGTTGTTGCTGCATTTGATTTTGAAGTAGAACAAATGGATGTGAAGACATCATTCTTACATGGGGATCTGGAAGAAGAAATCTATATGAAGCAACCAGAAGGATTTGTTGTGAATGGAAAGAAGGAACTGGTATGCAAGCTGAAAAAGTCCTTGTATGGTTTAAAACAATCACCAAGGATGTGGTATCAAAAAATTGATACTTATATGTTGGGACTTGGCTTCACAAGAAGAAAAGAGGATCATTATGTTTATTTTAAATCAATTGGTGAGCATTTGAGTTATTTGGTCTTGTATGTGGATGACATGTTGTTGATAGGAAACAACAAGGAGATTATCCAGGATGTGAAAACTTAGTTGTCCTCTAAATTTGACATGAAGGATCTCGGTGCTTCAAATTTCATTTTTGGCATGGAAATTAAAAGAGATAGAAAAAAGAGGAAACTCTAGTTAAGTCAGAGAAAATATGTCGAGACAATATTGCAGAGGTTTAATCTACACATACTTCCATTTTAGGGTAGTCTTGTTTTCATATGCCTTAATTGTAGTTGTTTGTATTGGTGAATGCAACTCTAAGGGCATATGGAACATATATTGCTACAATTGGATTTAAAGATGAATGCTTGCCACATCTCTTTTTTACCCCATATTTTGTGATTTTATCAAGATGAAAATAAACTTGACACCTGCGCATTCTCTATTTGATACTTGGGAACTCCTTTTGGTATCTATGCACTTTGACACCTGGTGTTAGTGTTGTTAAATCTTAACACTAGATTATGAACTGGTGTTTCACTTGGTGTTTTGACATTTCAACTTTCCCCCTTTGATGCTTTTAACATTTGAAATGCATTTGACATGTGGGTATAATGAAGCTTACTCCCAACACATAATCTTGTTGAACGTTAATTGACAACAATTAATAGTGCTTGATATACACTCGTGAGCTCTCCTGGTGGCATTATTATGATTCAAATGCTAATATTCCTCCATCGAATCTTGGAATCCAAACTTCTCCTTTATGGCAATTGACGATGGTTTCAATTTGATACTCATAACATTTGGCAGTTAAATAATCTTCAGGTCACCCTTTTGACACTTGTGAATTCCGTGCTTTGGAACATTGAGCATTTGAAAGTCGAGCATTCTCCAATGATAAGGCATTGTGTATCCTTTTAATGTAGTAAAGATTATCCCATATGGGCAAAATGAAATAGTTTTCAAGTCTACATATATGTTGGTGATTTGATATCATGTCGACGCGTTGAGCACTTAGTATACTCTTCCATTTGGCTTCCCTTGGCGCTCCATGTGTATGTGCGTTGACTTTAACATTGGAGTGTTGTCTCCTTAATTCTTATGATGATTGCTTGGCTCTTGTTCTCGGGCACTTGGACTTGTAGAATACTTGGAGATTGGGTATATGCCCAATATTTTTATATAAAAATAATATTAAACCTGTTTATTAGCCCAAGAGATAATATTTCAAACAAGATTTCAAATTTTTACAAAAACTCATAAAACTTTGTAGATCCTATCACCTTTATATACCAAGAAAAACAACTGTCCTTTTTGGCTAGGTTGATGATTCACAGCATAAACATATTGCAAAAACCAATGGAGCAAAATTGACATGATGGATAATAGGCTAATGAAATTGGTGGAAGGTAAAAAATTTGATGATGTCAATTTTTTGTCCTAACAGTTCTATTATTTCTCCCAACAACACCATTTTGCTAAGGACTGTAAGGTACTAATCTTTGGCATGAGATTCCATTTTGAGAGAGGTACCCTTTGTAAATGTGTTGAACTTGCACATAATAGATCTAGCTAGCAAATGACATACACAATTTGCAGAGAAAATATGAGAAAAGAGAAGCAGGAGAGAAAGAATGGAAGAATTCTCGTTAACCAAATGAATGAATGATAATTTACACATGATATGCTCTGTATAACTGAACTAATGCGCACTGGAGGAGAAGCCAATGCACCATAGTGGTGGTCTATAGTGATATAGACACACACCAATAGTTACAGGAGTAAACTTCTACCTAGTCTAGTCTCTCAAGCAGTTACGGTAGTGAACTGCCACCTAGTCTAGTCTCTCAGACAGTTACGGGAGTGAACTGCCATCTAGTCTGAGTATATTAGTCTCTTAGTCTTCAGTTAACTGACTAAAACAAAGTGAAGTGAGGAGGGAATTAGGGAATCATGAGTAATGCGCTAGTCTGGTGATGATACCAAGGACAATGCACATTAGCTGGTGATGATCCCAATGCTGCATGGTGATAATCCCAATGTGGCATCTAGAGTCCACTCAACTGATCAAACTGAAGTGTGAACTGAAGAGAATATTCTCCCTAAACTATAGGAGACTGGATAATGACTAATACACATAGGGAAAACCTTAGGAAAAATAAATCCTAGGTGTGTGTGAAGTATCTCCAACAACCCCCTTGAACATCGCTATGGTGAAAATAAAGAATGGGTCTTGACAATGAAGCCATGTTAGGTACCCAAATACAAAAGGTACACTAAACTAAATGAGGAAAGAGGGAAAACCTCATGGAAACCCACCCCCCTCCCTCAAAGTACAATGTATGTAAAAAGAAGAACTGACAGTTTCTAGGCAACTGTGTCCTTCACTCCAAGACGACTACGCAGAGAATGGAACTTCTGCTCAGTGAAGATCTCGGTGAAGATGTTTGCAGTGTGTTCTGATGAAGGACAAAACTATAGGTCGATGATCCCCTCTTGTATTAAGTCCCAGATATAGTGAATGTGGATCTCGATGTGTTTCGTCTGCTACCTCTGAACTAGATCTCTGCAGAACTTCAGAGTGTTATGGTTGTCAGACCAGATGACGATCGGTTGGTGAAACTGAATGCCCAACTCAGTGAGAAAATTTTGTAGCCACATAGCTTGAATGGTTATGTTAACTACCGCTCTGTACTCTTCCTCAGCTAAAGATAGAGGAATAGCAACCTGCTTCTTGCTCGACCAACAGATAGGCCTGGAACCAAGACTAAGTGAGTAACAAGATGTGGACTTGCGATCAATGCTATCGCCAACCTAGTCAGAATAAGTGAACCCGATGAGATCCAATGTAGAGTCTTATTCATAGTGAATCCCAAAGGTGATGGTGCCATGTACATATCGAAGGATACACTTTGCAGCCTTCCAATGTAGCTGTAACATACCCAGCCACCCACAGGTCGGGTACGCTACCTGCAAGCCCACCCTTGGAATTCTTTCTCATGATGACATTATTTATTTATTAAGGATGGATAAGATAAAAGATTTAATGACATGCACAACAATATCCAGCAAGCATGCAAGATCTAAAGATTATGTTAAATGATAATTAAATATACACAGCGAAAATACATTCATATACATGTAAATGACAATTAAAATACACAGCATAATACATTCATACACATATAGTAATATTGTGACATAGAGCACTTATCTTTATGAAAGATGACACCGAATAGCTGCAGACCAAGGATGTTCCACCCAACCATAGACACCACTGCTCTAAATCCCAACAACAGTGTCACCCTCGAGCCAGGGCTATGAATCCACAAGGATGGTTCCGGAGTGTAATTGGGTTCCCAAACCAGTCAGCTTCAAGCTCTAACAGGTTTCCCGACACCCACAACAATCCAAGTACCCAGATCTCTTCTACCTAGCCTGTGCCACCCGAGAGAATGGACCTCCACCCTTCTCTGCCATGCAGTCCCTCAGGCAGTCCTTCTCCTTCCTGTCAAGGCTTCCAGCACAGCTGGTCCAGAATCTCAATGCTGGAACTCTCAGGACTCACAGTTGTGAGAAAAACAGGGCACATGCCAATGCATTTCAGACATGCAGGCCCCAGGTCACGACTGGATCACACTAGCGACCACTACAACCAACTATCCCGTGGCTAAGTTCTTCAGCAACTCCGTTTCCTTTACCAAGCCAAGACACAGGTGATGATGGATCAATGGATGAGTCAGGGGGGTTCATGGGAGTGCGTGAGGAATAATGAGTGACGGAACGGGAAAACAATGAACAAGTCATCAGTCCAACCCCCCCATCAGACCAGAGGTGGGTTTAAGTAACCTCGTGGGGAAAACAAGAACCTCCTGGCCTTCCCCAAGAAGTTCACGTAATCGATCCCCTCCCTTAAACAAAAAGGGTAATAAGAAAAAATAGGAATAAACACTTAGTCCCTTAAGCTCCCTCTCTTATGGAATCATAGCCCCTTATAACTCTAGTCCTTGTCCGTCTAGCAACCAACAATGTATTTATTATTATTAATGATGAAAACATTACATTTCTTGGGCATACTGGCCCTTCAATAATTGTTTGGGCACTTTGGCCTCTCAACATTGTAACAATACATTATTTAAAATGGGGGTTCAAAAACTTGGGGGTGTTACATCCCCTCCCCCTTATTTTGTCACAGTCCTCAGTGCATATACAAAACAGAGATCAAAATCTCAAATTTATTCAAAAAAGATGCGGGTACTTTGCCCGCATGGCATCTTCATGCTCCCAGGTAGCATTTTCAGGACTGTAGTGGGTCCACTGAACTTTTACCAGTTCTATAACTTGATTCCGGAGCATTTTGAATTTTATGTCCAACACCCGCATTCGCTGAACCTGAAAGTCTCCCTCCCTCTCTACCTGAATCAGATGCCAATCAATAACATGGTTAGGATCATGTACATATTTCTTTACTAAAGATACATGAAATACATTATGCACATTCATGGAAGCAGGCAATGCAAGCATGTATGCAATCGACCCTATTCTGTCCAATATTTCGAATGGACCATAGAATTTGGATTCCATCTTTGTACAACTACCCAATTTCAAAGAGATTTTCTTGGGCTTCACTTTCAAAAGTACATGCTCCCCTACTTTAAATTCTCTAACTGTCATGTTCTTGTCTGCATAAAATTTATGTCTATCCTGCGCTGCCTTTAAATTCTACTTAATATTGACCACCTGGTCTTCCATGTCCTTGAGCAACTCCGGCCCAAGTACCACTCTATCTGTTGGGTTGTCCCATCTCACTGGAGTATTGCATTTCCTACCATAGAAGGCTTCAAATGGGCTCATTTTCAATGAAGCTTGATACCCATTRTTATATGCAAACTCAACCAAGTGTAAGTAATCTTCCCACTTAGATGGCTTATCCATCACATACATTCTCAGCATGTCTTCAATTATTCGATTGACCCTCTCTGTTTTCCCATCTTTCTGGGGATGATATGATGTGCTAAATTTTAGATTTGTGCCAAATCCTTTAAACAATCCCCTCCAGAAATTGGAGGTAAACTTCATATCTCTGTCTGAGACAATTGTCCTAGGTATCCCATGCAACCTAGCAATTTCCTTCATGAAAATTTCTGCAATATTAGTTGTTGTATGCGTTGTCTTCACAGGAACAAAATGAGCAGCCTTTGTTAATTTGTCAACCACCACCATGATTGAATCGTGTTTCTTATTCGTTCTGGGTAATCCTGTGATGAAATCCATGGTGATCACTTTCCATTTCTTCTTTGGAATTGGCAATGGTTTCAGCAAACCCGCTAGGTGCCTATGCTCAACCTTCACCTTCTAACATTCCATAAATCGAGTGATGTAATCAACAACAACCTTCTTCATCCTCGGCCAAAAGAACTGGCTTCTTACTGTTGTAATTGTTTTCTGGTAACCAAGATGTCCAACATAAGGAACATCATCCATTTCCTTCAGTACCAAATTCCTCAGTTCTCCAGAACTAGGAACATAGATTCTATTTTTATGCATGAGGAATCCATCTTCCTTTATCTTGTACTCCTTTATTTTATGTTGTACATCTCCTTGCTGTAAGTTTTCCTTTACCTGTAGGTAATGTTGATCTATAACAAGACCATCTGAAATTCTACTCTTCAAGTCTGACTAATGCATACTGACAGTAGTAGCATGCATGAGATGCACTCTCCTACTAAGTGCATCGACAACTTTATTCTCCTTTCCCTTGATATGCTTGATATTGAATTCATATTCACTTAAAAATTCCAGCCATCTTGTTTGCTTGGCATTCAAGGTCGGTTGTTCGAAAAGATACTTCAGACGAATGTGGTCTATTCTTAATTCAAATTTATTCCCCATGAGATAATTCCTCCACATCCTTAAGGCGTGAACAATGACAACAAGTTCCAAGTCGTGCGTGGCATAGTTCCTCTCATGTTCCTTAATCTTTCTGGACTCATATCCAATAACATGTCCATTATGCGTGAGGACTCCCCCAAGTCCTTCCTTACAAGTGTTTGTACATACCACAAAACTTTCATTTGGGTCGACAATCTTTAACACAGACACACTAGTAAGTAATTCCTTCAACGATCAGACAGTGTATCTCGGTGGTTTTTTTCCCTCTGACCATCTACTGGGATACTGTGATGTCTACAACAGTAACCACGATTTGCTCTTTCCTTCCCTCGTGACTGATAGTTACGGTAAGTGATTTTAGCTCTGTCATTGACCGAGTTTACAGCTTTTCACTTCCATCGGTAGTTCTAGCAAGCTCTAGTGTTCCCCGGTAGGCGAGTGAAGTAATACTCTTGCTTTGCTTGTTTGTCTCTGCTTTTGAACTACAGTACTCACCCTTTACACTGAACTGTCATCCTACACTGTCTGTCAAGGTCTGTCTCCACTGACCCTTAGCTGCTATCTCCCGTTACCTCTCACTCTCAGCTCTCTGGCCCACCTACTCTCCTCCACTCGATTTTTCTGTCTTTTTCTAGTGAATCAGTGGGTCGCCTAAATCCCCAACATGGACTCACGGACACATCAGCAGCTGGAATCTTCCGACGATCCCTACTGGCTCCAGGAGGGACTCTTTGAAAAGGTTGATGCACTCATCTCAAGCACACACCATTTTCCCTCCAAACCTCTACTTTTAAGAAGCCTCGCTTCTCCCACTTTTCCCCATGTGCATCAGATTTTCCATCCATTAACTGATCCACAGGTCTCTGACAGATCCCTCCCGGACCAAAATATCCCCCACACTATCAAAAATACTGTGAATAGTCGAAAAATTTGGAAAGCCAAAAGGAAGTCGGCTCGACTGGTGCTGGGCGACGGTGTGGGTTTGGAGGAATTGTGTAAAATGTCTACCTGCGCTCTGGTCGGCAGGATCTCCTATAAGAGCTTGAATCCACTGTCACTGGAGGTATGGATTAAGGATACTTGGTTTCCTCTTCTTGGTTACTCTCCGGAGGTTCAATATCTGAAAAAAGGTTGGTTATGCTTCCACTGCAAATCACCGTCTGATGCAACTCTTTTATTGTCATCCTTTTGGCCTTTTGGTGGTAGTAGCCTCATGCTCAAGCGCTGGAGGCTGGCGTTCAATCCTGATACAGATTATTTTACACACAGACACCTTTGGGTGCTCCTCCCGGGACTCCCTTTGCATCTATGGAATGAAGAAGCCCTAAGAGCCATTGGTAATTCCTTAGGCAAATTTATAGCTCTGGACACACAGACTCTCAAAAGCACACTGAGGACGATGGGGAAAGTGCTGGTCGAAATCGATATTACTGCAGGGCTGGCTGATACCTTGGTGATTGATTGGAGGGGTCGAAAGTTGCTCCAGAGGCTGGACTATCTTGGGCTGCCGTTTAGATGTAATCTTTGCAGGGAAACATGTCACCTTCGTAACTCCTGTCCCGGTAAGCCCCCACTTGACACTTCTACTGATACGGATCTCCTTCTCAACCCACCGTAGTATACTTCTCCCGATCCGGCCCTAGATTTTCTGGAAGTTCCTATGGACTCTCCAGTTCCTCCAGATTCCTCTGTTGAAGCCTCCAGGCGATCCCTTTTTCAGCATCTCTGCCCCGCTCTCTACTCTTCTCTCACCTTGACTGAGAAGGAGTCCATAGAAAGATATCCTTGGCTCACTCCTCTATCTGCTAATCAACATCCTACTCCTGAAGAGGCGCAGCTCCCCGTACCTGAGCCGACACTCCCCCCTGCTTCTGCTCCCTTTACGATTCCTGGTTTCGCTGCTGACCCTTCAAGTCCTACCTCCCTTCCGACCCCGTGGACCTCTTCACAGCAGCCTATCCCTACTAGTTCTCCTCTCTCCGATCCGGTGCCAAATCCTGCTTCTTGGGTGACCCCCGGATACAACCAGCCAATGCAGGGGACTGATACTCTTCTGGAGGAGTTATACACGTCGACTAGTCCTCCGGATCATCCTGGTTCCTCTCAGACATTGCAGATGGAGGCTACTTTATCGGAGGTTTCAAACAGTAACTCACACTCTTCCGATCTTCCGGTAAATACAGTGCAACTCCCGATTTATCGTGGCAAAGAACTCCTCTTGCCAACTTCTGAGGTTGGAGCTTCATCCTCCCTTCCTCTGGAAACGGAAGCCAAGTCATATGACTGGTCGCGAGGAATCAGCTTTGAAATCTCCCCTCTCCAGACCAGAAGTTCCAGGAAAAAAAAGGATAAACTAAGCTCGCATCATCCTGATCCAGCTCCTTCCATACTTGACAGCAAAGCCCTTAGAGCATCGAAAGCTTTGGCTCGAACCAAGTAATGTTAGTACTCTCCTTGAATATCCGGGGGATAGGAGGTACTCTCAAGTCAGCCTCCTTTAGAAGATTACTAGAGTGTTCAAAGCCTGATGTCATATTTCTCCAAGAAACCCTCTCGGCTGACCAAAAAGCTCGAGATTTTGTGCATTCTTTCTGTCCTTCGTGGGTCTCGGCAGCAGTAAATTCTATTGGAACTTTGGGAGGTATGCTGGTGGCTTGGGACCCCAGCCTTTTCAACTTGAGACCCTTCCTCACCAGTGGGGGTATTCTGCTCCTCGACCATTGTTTAACTTCAAATCAGGACATTGCTCTTTTAAATATTTATGGGCCCTGTGTGGACAAACAACRTTTCTGGACAAATCTGGATTCCATTGGCCTTCTATCCTTTCCAAACCTCGTCATTGGAGGTGATCTTAATTTAATCCTCTTGGCAGATGAAAACTGGGGTGGCTCATTCYTGCTTGGTCCCTTGGAAGCTTTCTTCAAAAGGATTTTTGATTCAAATAACTTGATAGATGTTCGGCCGCATCGACTATCTCCCACCTGGAGAAATGGGCGAACTGGATCTGCTGCGATTGCCAGAAGATTGGATCGCTTCCTGGTCACTGAAAGCATTGTGTCCTCGTCGGGCTTTCCTTCTTCATGGGCTGAGTTTCCATTTGTGTCGGACCATGCACTGATTCTTTTACAGCTAAGATTTCTGGTTCTACACCCTTCTCCTCCTTTTAAATTTAATCATCAATGGCTTTCGGTCGAGGCATACTCTGATTTAGTGCATACAGTCTGGAGGGATCCACGTTTTCAAATTGAAGAGAACCCTCAACGACGCCTCATTTGGAAACTACAAGTTCTTAAATCCAAATCGAAAGAGTGGTTTCATGATCTCAAAGCTATGAAAAAATCAAGACTAATCAATCTGGAATCAGAAATCTCTTCACTCATTTACTCCTCGTCCATAGCCGCCTTGAATCCTGAGGAATCGACCACTCTTAAATTGCTTGAACAAAACAGGGCTTCCATACTGCTGACAGAGGAGAACAACTGGAGATTACGCAGTCGTGAAACATGGTTGAAATGTGGTGATTCAAACTCAAGTTATTTTCATAAAGTGGCCAGTTACAATAGAGATAAAAAGTTCATTTGGTCGATTAAAGGCAGTGATAATGAAATACATAGTGGCCAGAGGGCTCTCCAGGACGAGGCTGTTTTCCATTTCAGTAGCCTTTACAAAAAATCTCCTAATCTTGATCTCCAGGGGATGGTGTCCATGGACAACCTCTATCCTTGTTTTGTCTCTGCTGTTGAGGCAACAGACCTCTACAATCCAGTCACCTTGGCTGAGATAAAACAAATACTGGACAATTTCAAATCGGAAAGGAGTCCCGGGCCGAACGGTTGGTCGACAGAGTTTTTTTGTTATTTTTTTGACCTGGTGGGGTCGGATCTGCTCCAGATGGTGGAAAACTCCCAAATCACTGGAAAGATAGTGGGAAGTCTTAATTCTACATTTATAGTTTTGATTCCGAAAGAAGGTAACCCACTATCCTTCGGGGATTATCGCCCGATCGCCCTATGCAACCTTATTTACAAGCTAATCTCAAAGGTGATATCAAACCGGATAAAGCCTTTCCTGGAGAGGAGCCTCTCAGCAGAGCAGTTGGGGTTTTTGAGGGGCAGAAGAATATAGGATGCGATTGGAGCAGCTCACGAAGGCCTACACAACATCAAAAAGTATAAATTAAATGCACTGGTTTTGAAACTTGATCTTAAACAAGCATTTGATTGTATCGATTTGGAGTTCCTGAGATTGATTCTTTTCTCAGCGGGATTTGGTGACATGCTCATCGATTGGATCATGTCCTGTGTGTCTAGCTCAAATTTTGTTGTTCTGATTAATGGTGAAGCCTCCAGATTTTTCAAAAGTGAGAGAGGGCTCCGACAGGGATGCCCTCTCTCTCCATATCTCTTCATACTGATTATGGAGGGTCTCAACCTTCTTCTCAACAAAAAATTTTCCGAGCTCCGCATATCTGGCATTAAAGTCTCTAAATATATTAAATTGGTTCATCTCTTGTTCGTTGATGATGTGCTTCTCTTCTCAAAGGCTGATTTACCCGAGTGGATGGTAATCCTTGAGGTACTGCAGCTATTTTGTTCCGTCACCGGTCTATCCATCAATGTTTCTAAATCCTCCATACACTACTGGGGTATCTCGGATGCTGAGATGCTCACTCTCAAGGCTACAGTCCCCTATAACTTTGTACATCTGAGTGAAGGATTTAGGTACCTAGGTTTCCAGTTAAATTTGGGAGCCTCCTCTCCGGAGGATTGGAAATGGCTGGTGGCTCATTTTGAAAAAAAGGATAAATTTTTGGTGTAACAAATGGTTGTCCCTGGGCGGCCGATACATCCTGGTCAAGTCGGTCTTGGAATCTCTTCCTGTCTACTGGATGTCACTGGAAAAAATTCCAAATAAAATCATTAAACTTTTACGGAGACTCATTTTTAATTTTCTTTGGAATAGTCATCCTGGTCATTTCCGTTTCCACCTGTGCAACTGGGTCGATCTGTCAAAACCTCGGAGGAATGGAGGCTGGGGGCTCATGAATTTGTCCTTATTCAATACGGCCCTCCCGGCGAATTCATTTTGGAGAGCTGTCTCCATTGACAGTATCTGGCACCGTATTATCGCCGACAAATATCTGGGCGCAAGGCCAATTGCTAGCTGGATCCGTAAGCCTGTCTTTCAGCTAAGATCGACATCTTCTTTCTGGAAAGGGTTGGTTACTTCAATTCCTGTTATACTCCATTGGCTTGTGTGGATTCCAGGAGATGGCTCTGAGATCCAGATCGGCTGTGACAAAGTCCTCGGACTGGGAGATCGGTCCCTCCTTTCCATTGATTTAAAGTCTCTGCTCCGGCTCCAAAATATTACACAGCTTGCACAAATAAAAAAACAGCCTGGCGGCCGCTCCCTTCCTGACAGATGGCTGGAAAGTGGAGATTTACACTTATGTTATCCGCTTTCTATCGAGTGGAACCAATACATCTCAGCCCTCAAAGAAGCGGGCATTACTCTCTCTTCTTGTCCAGATACACTTCGATGGGCCGGTGGTGATGCCACGGGAAACTTGACTGTCAAGAACCTTTATGATGCACTTCTCAAACAGAGGTTTTCTGATGTGGATCAATCTTGGTTCTCACTTGTTTGGCGCTGGGAGATCCCCCTTAAGATCAAGCTATTTATTTGGCTCGCTGGAAAGGAGAAATCGCTCACCTGGGATAAGTTTCGTCGGAGGGGTTGGGAAGGGCCAGGAATCTGCCTTCTCTGCAGCAGAGCGACTGAAGACATTCATCACTTATTGGTTCATTGTCCTTTCACTTGGTCGGTGTGGTCTCTTGTGCTCAGTCATCTTCGGTTGAATTTAATCTGGAGTGGCACCACTCTTTCATCTAGCTACACCAGGTGGCTGGTACATGCTTCGACGCCAAAGTCATTACCAACGCTTGTTTCTTGGCAGATATGGATAGCCCGAAATCGTGCCATTTTTGAAGCCTGTCCTCCTTCACAGCAAGAGGTGTTACAAAAAGTCCTGATTACCTTCAACTGGAAACAAAAATTACAAAGATCTCCAAAGATTGATGTTTGTGATTTACATCTATTGGATGGCTATATAGTAACCTGGTTCGATGGGGCTGCTCTGCCCGGTGGTGGCTGTTGTGGGGCGGGGGGTGTCTTCAAATCACACCCATCTAGGATCACTCTTTGGTATCTAAACTGTGGTCTTGGCACAAACAATAAAGCTGAGTTAATGGGCTTATGGGCATCCCTTTATCTAGCATCTTGTTGGTCTATCATTCACCTCCACGTTCTTGGTGACTCTCGCATTATCATTGACTGGATCTCACAAAAGTCAAAATTACAAACAGTCCACAATGATAGTTGGAAGGTCAAAGCGATGGAGTTATAAAAAACCTTCACTGACGTAAACTATCTCCATATCCCTAGATCTCTCAACGGTGAGGCGGACGACCTCTCTAAAAGGGCTTTAAAGGGAGCTGTTGGTCGCCTCACAATTTTCCACAGG
Source organism: Picea sitchensis (assembly GCA_010110895.2). Lineage (NCBI taxonomy): Eukaryota > Viridiplantae > Streptophyta > Pinopsida > Pinales > Pinaceae > Picea > Picea sitchensis. The sequence continues at coordinate 93,991 of SNQJ01S0007028.1, read as the reverse complement.
GATAAAGGGATAGAGAGTCCATCCACATCTATAAACGTTTTTGAATGATGTGGGATGTATTTATTTTTACTGCTGGTGTTTTCGAGATTGCATTGACTACTGTTTATTCCTTCTCTCTTTAGGCTGCTTATTGACTGTTTTTGCTGGTATTGATCCATCCCAGTTGGTGGACTCGCCGGTCATCGGCTTCGTGGGCAGAATTGCATTGTAAATTTTTTTATACCTTTTATAAATTGGAGCAATTTTCTCTTGGAAAAAGTAATTCCTTCAACAGATTAAAATTCCTTTCACACTTGAGTGTCCATTCAAATTTAGTTCCCTTCTTTTGCAAAGAGGTGATGGGGTGAATAATCTTAGAGAAATCTATTATGAACCTTCTATAGTAGCCGGCTAATCCCATAAAATATTTGACGTCTGACACATTTCTGGGTGTTGGCCATCCTCTAATGCCTTCAATCTTCTCTGGATCTACTGCTATGCCCTGCTCTAAAATAATGTGTCCCAAGTAATGGATCTTCTTTTGATAAAAAGAACACTTACTCAACTTGGCGTACAACTGATGTTCTCTCAGTACTTGCAATACCAATCGCAAGTGATGTTCATGCTCCTCTTCAGACTTAGAATAGATAAGTATGTCATCCAGGAATACTATGAAAAACTTGTCCAATAATTTCTGAATATGCTATTCATTAAGCACATGAAGACAGCTGGTGCATTGGTCAGTCCAAAAGGCACCACTACAAATTCATAATGCCCATACCTGGTCCTAAAGGTTGTCTTATGAATGTCTTCTTCCTTGATTCTTACCTGATGGTATCCCACCCTTAGGTCAATCTTTGAAAATATCTTTGCTCCTCTTAGCTGATCAAAGAGGTCATCAATTTGGGGTAGCGGATACTTGTTCTTTATAGTGTACTTGTTCAGTTGTCGGAAGTCAATACACAACCTCAAGGTTCCATCCTTCTTTTTAACAAAAAGTACTAGTGCTCTCCAAGGTGAAACACTTGGAAGGATGTACCCTTTAATCAACAATTCCTCCAACTACATTTGAATTCTTTTAGCTCTGGGGTGCTCATTCTGTAAGGTGTTTTTGACACTGGGGCAACTCCTAGCACTAAATCAATTGGGAAATCTATCTCCCTTCTTGGTGGCAATCCGGGTATTTCTTGAAATACATCTTCAAATTCCTGTAGAACCGAGAAATCTTCAAGTCTTGCCACCTTTGTATCATCTGGATCCTCCACATGGGCTGCATACAGTTGACATCCTTTTCTAAAACACCTTTTCAGCTGTAAGGCCAAAATCTCCCTTATAGAGATGGGTCTTGGAACTCCTTTCACAGTGCT
>SNQJ01S0007028.1:61866-92635 GCA_010110895.2 Picea sitchensis | reverse complement strand
CTCCAATCCCAGACCAGGAGGGGAAAACTCAGCAGGAACACTCCCAAAATTTAGGAAACGGGAAACTTCTGAAGGAGGTCTATTAAGAAACTGAGGAGGAGAAAACGAAGTTCTTACAGAAGGAGATGGCAGATTACCTTTTTTGACGGTGGAAGCTTCTTCTTCAGGGGCCTTTCCTTTTTTGAGAACCACCTTTGGATCAGTTTCAGGTGTAGCTAGGGGCAGCTGTGGATGGGACCGCGTGTGTTTGCCTCTGAAAGCCACAATTGACAGAGCAGGTTCTCCCCAGCGGAGTCGTCACAATGGAGTCGCCAGGTTCACAACAACAATCTTGATAATTCTGATATCTGATGCACCTTCAGAATTAGCTGATCGTTGTCGTTCTGCCCAGGGAAAATCTTCAACTTCGTCCCTGGCAACGGTGCCAGAAATGTTGGCGACGTAAGTCACTCCCGGATTGCTATCAGGAGCAGAGCCCGACGCCCATCAGTTTCATATCACAGTTGTTCATAGATGGGTGATCGAATGGCAGGAAACTCATTAAAATAACGTTCCAACTCAGAAACTAGGCCAGGTATGCATGAGCAAGTGAGGTCTTGCGTAAACTTTAGACAGTGAGCTGTAGTAAAGGGCGAACAGGTGGAAGACTTATATAAGAGAAAAGCAGAGGTCTGTTATTAACATCAGGTTTCTAATAGGCTGAGGAAGAAGATGTCCAAATGCAATATCATCTTACATTCAAACACAAGGCCAGAGAATGCAATAATGCAACAATAAATCATTTATCATAGTGGAACTGCAATAATTCGCACGAGTCGGTCGTTCACGAACTCTCTTAGCATAAGATGAAAACTAGACGGAGTAAGAAGAACTGTCTGTCATAACACAATAAATCTCATAAACAGATGCATAAACTGAAAGCTAGGATAGCTGCCAAAACATTACAGTAGGGAGCTCTGCTCTACCATCGATAATTACAAAATGGAAAAAATGCCTACATATACTCTTCCCTTCCTTTCGTCCAGTGGAGGCGTCTCAAAACTTTCAAAGGGTGACGTCTCCTCAATCAAATCTGTCCTTTGTTCCCCTGTAATACACCTCTTTAATTCAGCATGGCTCATGCCAAGGTGGTAGCTGAGCCCTTTGAATGCTGAATTGGCGTGTGGAGGTTCCTCTGGCGGCTTGAAGACTCGGCGTGGCTTCCCTGAGGAGAAATGGTACATGGGACACTCCCGGGCAGACTTTCAGCTGGGACATCCATATTCTGCAATAAATAAGTGAGGTGAGGTTTGAGCCACCCTCTCTTTTCTTCATTAATCTTTAGCAGGTACTGAGATTTAGCCCATGTCAAATCGACATCTGGTATATCACTGTGCCTTCCCTCTGTGATTTAGTTCGATGTTTCGGGGCCCGAGTGGCTAAATGAAAAACATAAACACCCCTTCCCCAGGTCTCCTTCTTGATGACCAGGTGCCAAAACCATGGGCCCGATTCTGGGCGTCATCAGAAATTCAGGGTTCGGGATTTCAAAATGCAAGAAACGAGGGGCGCCCACTCCTCGAAACTCCGATACCCGATATGCCGACCGGATGCCACCTGTCCCAGTTGGATCAGACGGTCCAGATTTGCTTTGGACCATGGCGCTTCCCCTTGCTAAACCCTGGGCAACTGGTCGGTCCCGATAACCCGATGACCATCGATATGCTTTTATGGATGGATCTCGGCCGCCGATGGAAAAACTCCACCTGCTCGCTTGACTTGCTGCTACAAAATGGGATTCTCTCGTGCTATGTTCAGGTGCTTCCCGTGCAAACTGCAGACTTGGGTACGCCTAATCCCGAGACAAGAAATATCGCTAACACTCCCCACTAGTTGTTTATATAGTGTTGTTTCAACTAGTGGAGTCTCCCCGCCATCCTCAAGTCTGAGTTGTGATAGGAAAGCAGTCAGGGCCGACTTGCAGGCTATCATGTGAAATATCTCAAGGAGATCTCGTGCATACTTGGCCTCATATAGTTTGATGTCTGATGCATCCTAACTGATCTCGAGCCTAAGGAAGAAATGTAGCGGACCCATGCCCGTCATCAAGAACCTATCATGTTGAATCCTCTTGACTGCAACAATCGTTTAAGTCGAGCAACCTGTGATCAACAAATAATCAACATACAAAACTAGGAGTAGAAGTGAATCAGTCATCATGAGCATGTAAACATTTGGGTCTAACTTACAATGTACAAAGTTTTTTGACAACAAGTAGGAGTCGATCTTGGAATACCATGCCCTTGGAGCCTGGTTGAGGCCATAAAGAGACTTCTTGAGTCGACAGACCAAAGATGAATCCTGCATAAATCCCTGGTGCTACTCCATATAGATATCCTCGGAGAGATCGCTGTGAAGAAATGCATTCTTCACATCCATATGATGGACTTCCAATCCCTTGGATTTCACAATGGCAAGTGCCAAATGTATGGAATCCATATTTTCTACTGGAGCGAAGGTCTCATCATAGTCAATGCCATGCACCTGCTGAAAACATTTGAAAACTAGCCTAGCTTTGTATATGCTAACCTGTCCATCCGCTGGGCTCTTGGTCCTGTAGACCCATCTGCACATGACAAGTTTCCTTTCTGATGGAAGGGGAACTAGATCCCAAGTATGGTTCTCAAGGACTGAGTTGTACTCCTCCTACATGGCAGATTCCCAAAAGGGATTTCTAGCAGCCTTGCCATAAGTTTGTGGATATGAAGACTGAACCAAGAAAATATGCTTGGGTGGCATCAGTTTAATGGCAGTGCGTTGATGAGGAGGCTCCTTGAAACCGGATCGAGTCCTCCTAGTATCATCTGGATCCCCAACAATATCTCCTGCATCCTTAAGAGTAGTCTTGGCCCACTTGGGCCTTTGCGTTGGCTCTGCATCTGCATCTGCATGCACCGACTCTATATCTGACTGTACTAACTCTGTATCTGGATCATATGAATCCTCTGAATCAGAACTATCATCTAAAGAAGAGTCGGCATGTGCATGCTCATCATTTATGACAGGTGGAAGAACAAAATTGTTTGCATGCGACTGCTGAGGTACATGCGAGACACTTTCCTCAAATTGGACACTACACTCAATGATGAGCCAGTCCAAGGAAATATCAATGAGTTTGTATCCCTTCACACCATCGGGGTATCCAACAAATATACCCTCCATGCTTTGTGGATCAAATGCCTTCCTCTTCTCAGAGGGAATCTTGGCCCATGCATGTGAACCGAAAATAAGAAATTGGGTTACTTCTGGTTTGAGGCTTCTCCAAGCCTCGTAGGGGGTCTTATCCTTGACAAATTTATGGGGAGATCTATTTTGAATGTAGGTTGCACAATTAAGTGCTTCGACCCATAATCTCTGTGGAAGTGACTTTGCATGTAGCATGCAAGATGCCATCTCTTTTAAAGATCTATTTTTCCACTCAACAACTCCATTTTGTTGCAGAGTATAGGGAACCGTGTGCTACAACTGAATCCCAACATCATGACAAAGATTATGTATCTCATGGTTGACATACTCTCCCCCATTATCTGTTCGGAGGACTTTGACTTTCTTTCCTAACCGTGTCTCAACAAGGGCTTTGAAATCTTTGAGGTGTTGAAAGACCTTTGATTTTTTCCTGAGAAATAAAATCCATGTGAAGTGTGATAAATCATCAACAAAAATGAGCACGTATATTTCTTTACTGATTGATGGATGTAGAAAAGGTCCCATGAGTTCACTATGGATTAGATCTAAAGGAAAGGAATCCTTCTGAGTCTTTCCTTTGTCGAATTTCTCTTGAGGGTGTTTTCCAAGAACACATCCCTCACAAATTCCTTTGGAGAAGTGGATATCAGGTAGACCATCAACCATTCCCTGCTTGCTAATATATTTCATATATCTAAAATTTAAATGCTTTAACCTTTCGTTCCACATCCTACTATTTTCATCAGCATGGGTAAGCAATCATGCAAAATCTGGTTCAATAAATTCATAAAATGTGTAGAGTCTAGATTGATGATTTACCTCACCCGTAGCAACCCTGGAATTGGTTTTCATGTCATCGATATCCACTGAATTAGGTGTGAATATGAATCTATTTCTGGTGACATAGTTTTTCATCTGATACACAGAGAGAAGATTGATGGAAAGTTTGGGAACGTGTAGCACATTCTCGAAGTGAAATTCTTCCTTTGCTGGTGATGTCGACTGGAGAGTTGCCCCCCATAATAATAGGAGGACCTTTGCATGCATCCAATGAATAATAGACTTCTTTTGTAGTTGCAATGTGGTGTGATGCACATGAATCTACAATCCAAGCATTGGGAGAGGAGTTGATGGAAACCAAAGCATGGCTAAAATTTTCTTTCTTGAGATTCTGATCTTTTGGCTTCTTCTTCTTGGCACCCTCGGGGATGCAATATCCAAGGTTGTTTTTATGAAGTATTTGGGCCATTTGATCTATCTTTTTCTGCATACATGCATGTTCTGTATGGAATCCTTTATGGCAGTAAGTGCATTTCTCCCCTTTTCTTCCCTTTCCACCTTTGGATCTGGAGACATCATTGAAGGGTTTTGAGTACCCTTCCTTCTTTGGATTTGCATGTGCTTTCCTTTTGTATTTGTCTTTAGATTTATGATATTGATGACTGCTACCATCTTTCACAGTAAGTGCATGCGCCTTTGGGGCTTTGATTTTTCCCATATTGATGAGCTTGTTCTGCTCTTGTGTCAGAGACTCGATAAAGGCCTCAAGAGAGGGCATCGTCCAGGTGGCTCTAGAGGCGAGCCTAACTGAATGAAATGTAGATACAAACACTGAGTATTCCAGACCAATTTTGAAGAGAATAGTAAGAACCATTTGTTTCTCCTCCTTATATTTATCAACCCCGCAAGCCTTGAGTTGCGACAACAAATCCTTATATTTGGTAAAGAAATCTTGGATATTGTCGAAGGTTTTTGGATCCAAAGTGAGCAATTCCACCTCAAGCATGTTTCCCCTCATCTCATCCTGTTTTCCAAAAACCCTTCCATGGTGGTACAGGCTTCATTGAGAGTTTTACAGGAGGATATGTGAAAGAGGAGTTCAGGATAAATGAGACTGCAAATAGTTCCAAACACTTCATCCATTCGATTTAGATACTTGGATTTTTCTATGGTTGATGTTGGTTCGGTTTCTACGTTCATGGTTAACATGTATAATCCTCTTCCTCGAAGATGCATTATCATATTCTCCTTCCATGCAAAAAAATTGTATGGTGTAAGAATGAATTATTTTGGAAATTCCATTTTTCCATTCTCTTCAATCTTCGGTACCTGCAAAAATAATTTGGTGTGTCTTTTCCCTAGTAGTCCATTGGCTCTGATACCATGTAAATGTGTTGAACCTGCACAAAATATATCTAGCTAGCAAATGACATACACAATTTGCAGAGAAAATATGAGAAAAGAGAAGCAGAAGAGAAATAATGGAAGAATTCTCATTAACCAAATGAATGAATGATAATTTACACATGATATACTCTGTATAACTCAACTAATGTGCACTGGAGGAGAATCCAATGCACCATAGTGGTGGTCTAGAGTGATCTGGACACACACCAACAATTACGAGAGTAAACTGCCACCTAGTCTAGTCTCTTAGGCAGTTACGGCAGTGAACTGCCACCTAGTCTAAGGTAATTAGTCTCTCAGTCTTCAATTAACTAACTGAAATAGAGTGAAGTGAGGAGGAGATCAAGGAATCATGAGTAATGCACTATTCTGGTGATGATCCCAAGGAAAATGCGCATTAGCTGGTGATGATCCCAATGCTGCATGGTGATAATCCTAATGTGATGTCTAGACTCCACTCAACTGATCAAACTAAAGTGTGAACTGAAGAGAATATTCTCCCTAAACTATAGGAGACTGGATAATGAATAATAAACATAGGGAAAACCTTAGGAAAATAAATCCCAGGTGTGTGTGAAGTATCTCCAACACCCTTCAAAGGAATTGCTAATATGTTCTCCTCCATTATCAGACCTCAATCATTTCACTGGTTGATCACATTACTTTTCAACCAATGCCTTAAACCCCTTGAGTTTTTCTATGACCGTATGTTTGATTTTCAAGAAATAAATTGAAGTAAACCTTGAAAAATCATCAAAAGAGTTGAGAACATACCTTGCACCTACTAAATAAGGGTGGTTCAATGGACAAAGGTCATTATGCACAAGTTGTGCTAGTGTCTTTTCTCTTCGGGGCTTCCCTTTTCAAACTTTTATTAATGATTGTTACCAATAACACATCTCTCACATACACCTTTTGGGGGAACCAATGATAGGGATTCCATGAATCATATTGAGTCTAACCATCAACTTCATGCTCTTGAAGTTTATATGTCCTAGGCTTTCATGTGCCAAATCATGCTTCTATTATCAATTTTGGCTATAAGTGAAAATGGTTTAGTTCATTTATTGTTTGCACCCTTCAATTCAAAAAAATTATACAATTTTCCCTTGAGATCAAGAATACTCCATGAATACTCTCAACAAAAACCTTAAAATCATTGTTAATATCCTTCACAACAAACTTTCCTAGCCGAAATTCAACTTTGTTCCTAGTGTGGGTGAGTTTTGGTTGATAGTAGATTTGCATTCATACTAGGTAAATGGTAAACGTCAATGATTAGACCATTTTCACAATCAACCCTATCACTAACAATAAAAGTATATAGTCATCTACAACAAATATCTTCTCTTTTTTAGCCTCACTCAAGGAGGAAAAGGTAGAAGCATCCTTAGCCATACGATATGTACAACTAGAGACAGCAATCCATTCAATTTGAGAAGTATGAGCATGTAACACTAGAGAGAAATTAACAAAAAATATATGATTATAGTCAATTTTTTTTCTTGAGCAAGTCATTGGTCGATTCATCAACTAGCCACCTTCAAGATTCTTAATCTTCTCCTTGAGGTCACAAACCTTCTTCTTGCAAGCCTTCTCAAAGTGTCATGTCTATCCATAGTAATAACACGTCTTCTTATTATTGACTTCTTGATATGGTTTTGATTATAATCTCCATTATTTCTTTTGTTGATCTAATATTTTCAATCCTTTTCGTGTTCTCCACCATGGCTTATATCCTGATTGCCATCTTTATCTCCTTTTCTATAATTATGTTTAGCTTTCCTTTAATGAAATGTTCCTACAACTTATTGCTAATATTTCATTCATCAAACTATTTTTCATGTGTCCTAATCAATAAAGAGTATAAGGAATCAAAGGTGTAATCCTTACTATATTCTTTTTTTGAAGTCAAATTCTCTTGAAATGTGGAATAGTAAACATCATAAGATGTTTCTATATTCATCAAAACCACTTCTATTAGCTATCCTTCCTTCTTCAAGAGGTCTTTCCCACATTCAATTAGCTTCAATTGCAGATCTTTTACTTGAGACATATAATCCTCGGTTGTAATAGCCTCAAAGCAACCTAAGTACCTTGGGATTATTACAATGAGATTAATGTAATATCCTCTAAGCAATTAACAACAACATTTTAATTTAACAATGTTTTTTTAAATAATAACAAGACAATAAGTAGACAATCAACAAACGATAACTCTAGAAGTAAATCATATTACAACACCGATTTGTCTTCAAAACACTTTGAGAAGTCCCTTTCTTGGTGCAAACTAGGTCTTTTGAAAATCAAGTAGTAGTGATTAAAAGTTACTTTCCTCCCAACCAATGTATACACAAGGATGTTGGAAGTACTCCCCACATTGGGGCCTCAAGATCAAGACCTACACATGGTCCCTCCCAATCTTCAACAACCAAGTTTCAAACATAATATGTGCAAGCCACAATCTATCTATTGGTGGATTAACCCTCTGGTGAAACAATCAACACCTCTCCTTAAGGTCACATCGTGACAAGGGACTACACCCTCCTCCGATTATGTGGTGTACACCTTTAGTAGGACTATTGTTATTCTGCAAACAAGGAGGACTAGGAAAAACACCTATCACAAGATACATTTCTTTCTAACTTCATGTCCCTATGAATGGGAATGACAAGTCACTCTTTCATAAAGGGTTTCCCTAAGGTCCCTAATCCCAAGGCAAAACTCAACTCAACAACAATTCTCCATCCTAGCACAAGAATCCTTAATTTTTCACATAGAGGTCTAATCCCGACAAAATAAGATATCCCCTTACTTAAAAATAAGCTTGGAGGTAGTTAGGGTTAGATAATTAGGTTAGGTATCAAGGTAGATTTCCCCCAAGGTTGCATTATTATTCCCTAGGATCGGAAACCCTAAAAATAGATTTTACTCAAATAATGCACTTTTAAGCATAGACATCCACGTTAAACCCACACACAAAGGTATCCTAAAGTCAAGGGAACTAGTTAGTATTGAGCAAGAGGTCCCATTTTCCAGTTGTACATGATCCTCAATAGCTAATAATCTAACTATTCACACTTTTGACATCTAACTAATTCCAGTATAGGTATTGAGAACAATAACTCAATAAAACTCCAATTACCTATAATCTTCATTAGTAATTTATAAATCACATGTTCCTATAACAACCTTCAGGATACTTCTGGCATTTGACTAATGTCAATGCAGATCTTGAACTAGTCATTTAACAGATAATTGATCTGTAAATTGTTGTGGATATTCCACTGGAATAATTCATCGCAACATGTCTGATAAATAAAACTGAAATCTACAATATGAAGGTTAAATTCCTTTAGATTCCATAATATTTAGTTATTGATTTTCCTCTTATGCATGAAATAGATAAAACACAGAAAATAGAGAACAATAAAACACAATCACACATCATCCACAAAATAACACAAAGATTTTCTCTAGGAAACCCTTACGTGAGAAAATCCAGCTAGAAGGTGATGTTGCTTTGCTCTCTTTTCTCTGGTATGTAAATAATGAAAGTACAAAGGAGAATGAACTTTCTATGGAGTTACCTGAGACACATGTCTTGCTATGATACTACATAACACTAATCCCCTATGTTATGCTCTCTAATTTCCCACTCTTGGTTGTTATGCTTTGCTATGGAACAAAATACAATAACATAGAATGGAATTCCTTCTCCTCCTAGCGGCCCAATATTTAACATACTCGTATGACCATCTAGGGGTAGCATTTTGACTTCCTCAACCCTCAATTGTGATAAGGTTTAGGACCTTCTTGAATCTTCTTGAAATTACATACATGGCTAGCTCGATATGCATGATTAATGGGGGTTAACGTCGCATCCTCTCGTACCATGGTGATCAACATTGTAGGTCAACTTTCGGGAGGAATAAAGTTTGCATATGCGATTTGATTGACATGATTTTTGCACCATTAGGAAGGTCGCTATGTGTAGAATAGCGTCATGAGGTCTTGGTTGTAGCTAGGAAATTTTTGACCCCCAAAAATGTCATTTTATGCCTCAAAATGGATCTGGAAGGTTTCAAATCCCAATTTTCCAAACTTGGACATGCCATTAAAATGACCCTGCAAGTTGATTCTTGTAATTTTTTCCAGTCTTAAAGCATCATGATAGATGAAAAATATATAATGATCTAATCCAAATCATACTTCCCCATTTAGGGAGGATTTTGGTCCCCAAAATCTTTATTGAATGAGGTGAGGAAAAGTTTCCTCTACCTTCTCCCTAGAGTACCACTTTGCTTTGACTGGAAGTTGTCCTTTCAACCCAACCAACCAAAGGTCAAGATACCCCTATTTTGTAGTTCTACCTAAGCATCTAATGCTAAATCCTCTATGGAAAGTAGGATCTGCTCCTCCTAATCCAACATGGAGGGATCATAGATTTTGAGATTCTCCACATTCACTACTGAGTAAATGTGCATGTATGGGGATAGACTGAGTTTGTAGGCATTATCTCCCACCTTTTCGGATACCTCAAAAGGACCATACCACAGAGCCTTGATTTTTTTACTACGACCCTGTAGTCTTTCCTGATTCAGTTGTAACCATACTCCGTCTCCCACTCTGAATGTTCTCTTTGTTCTGTGTTGGCCATGTATAGGCTTGTACTTTTCTTGTGACTTCTTCAACGTCTATTGTACTTGCAAATGGACCTACTTTATCTTCTCAAATTTTTTTTCTTCTTTTAATACATCTCCTGTGAGGTCCTCCCTCACTCATCCTTGTTGTCCATATGAAACATCTAAGGGTGAAGGTGACAAATATCCAAAGAAATTTTCAAAAGGTGACTTACCAGTAGAAGTGTGGACTACTTTGTCATAAGAGTGTTGAATATAGATCAAATTTTTTATCCTAGGTCTTCAAATGCTTCTGATTGTAACCCCTCAAAAGCTGCACCAAAGTCTTGTTGACTACTTATACCTTCCCATATGTTTGTGGATGGAATGTTGTAGACCTCTTAAGCTTAGAGTTCATATTCTCCCACAATGTAGTCCAGAAGGCACTAAGAAATCTATTTTCCCTTTATGAGATGATGTTCCTTGGTATCCCAAAGTGCACAAAGACTTGTTCAAATAACAAGTTTGTTGTTTCATGACCCTTGATGGTCTTTTTACAAGGCATGAGAATGCACATTTCGCTGAACCTGTCAATTACCACAAATAAACAATGATGTCCCTTCCTGGCTATATGTAAACCTCCCACAAAATCCATGAAAATACTTTCCCAAGGTCGAGTGGGTACAAGTAAGGGATGGTATAGACCTTACTTCATGTTATTGGGCTTGTTGGTACAACAAAGTATACATCCTCTAATATACCATACTACATCTTGTTGCATTTCGGCCTAGCACACATACCTTTGTAAGTTGGAAATTGTCTTCCCAACACCAAAATGTCCTACAAACTTGGAGGTGTGAGCCTCTTTGATAAGTTGCAATCATTCACCTTTGGGGACAAAGAGCTTGTCAAGCTTGTAGAGTAAACCATTCTGGAAATGATAGTTAGCCTTGTTGTCACCTTATTCTACATGAATTTGTCCATGTAGCTACTAAAACACCTCCTTGAAGTCCTCATATTCTATGTATGTCTCTTTGTATGCATCATGGGTAAAAGGCTCTACGGGATTCAAATTTCCCAAATTTGTAATGTTGGATGTGGGTGGCCATGAAAGAATCTCTACCAACATGTTTGTGCTACCCTTCTTATACTTTATGACCAAATGAAACCGCTATAAAAACCCCATCCTTTTGTAGTGTCTGGTTTGTTGTAACTTACGTTGGGCCTACAAATACTGGAGCAACTAGTGATCTATGTGGTTAATGGTCTCCCATCCCATTAGATACTGCTTCCACTTTTTGATAGCTTGTACCAAGTCATAGAGCTCCTTGTTGTAGGTAGGTGTTGATGGCCAAAACCGACCATGTTCAACATTATAAGGAGATCACCCATTCAGGGCTCCAATTAGGCCCTTATTCATTTGGGATGGTGATTCCGACTGAGTTTAATGGGTCCAATTACCCTTATCTAAAATTATCCTAATCTAAATGCTAATCTAATATAAACTAATCTATATGTACAAAGATATATACATGGCCTTTTATCTGCTAATGTATCTTATTACTTGCTTTTATCAGCAGAGAAAAGAGAAGGAATCACCTTCTTGCATTTGCTTGAAGAAGGCAATCCTCTGTTGAAACAAGGGCTCAATAACGCCATTCTTGGGTTCGATCCTACAAAAAGAGACTTCTACAAATGTTTTCTAAATGCAGATGTAAATGTTATTCTATCTAAAATGCAAACAACAAAATAAATCCGTTATATCGTGATTAGGAAAAGATATAGATCTCTTCTCAATCATGAGCTAGATAATGAAATATGTACCAACTTTGAACTTAGAACAAAATAGAGTTAAAAGATTAGAGAATTAGTTCTAAGATCTGCTTACTTGTTGAAACAAATATGCAAAAATAATTGCTTGATAAGTAGTTATCGAATTCCTACTTTTACATATATATATATCTAAATTCAATTGGAGATTGCATCTAAGCCAATATAGATCATGTTAGACTACATAAACAATTCTATAGCATAACAAGAATGGAACAAAATGAATATGACATTAAGTTGGTAGATAGCCAACAACTTAATGTTTAAAAGCTTACTTAAATGCAAGACTCAGTCCTTAATTTATCTTTGCTGAAACCTGCAAGTTAGTTTGACAATGTTTTAAATAAGCATGAATTATTTAAACTAACAATAGTGCTTGAATAAATAAACATACTCATATAAACAAAGAATAAACAAGAACTAAATAAACTCTTTATTATGTCTTCAAAATCAACAATAGTGCTCAATAATGGATACAAAATAAGAAGTTCTTCCAGTACTAATCCAATAAATGGTTAATCCTCTGCAAGATGAATACTCATTACAACGGTGCAATGAGTCTCTACTCTTGCAACAATTCCCCCTATAGTTTTCATATCTAGCCCCCCTTTACAAGAATAATATGAGACCTTTTATAATTTCTCAACTCAGGTTGAATCCCACTATTAGCTACAGAATTATGAATCAACTACAAAATTCAAAATGACCAAAAGGAGAAATTATGGAAAAAAACCCCTTAAGAAAAGTAATAATATCTTCACAAATGTCTATTTTCTTCCAAACCGACTCACGAGAGAAGTAAACCAGCCCATTTTGCAGATGGGTTTTCAACCGTTTGGCGAAATTCATCTCGGTTTGCTCAGAAATCGATTTGCAAAATCGCCTCCTGAAAAGTAACACGATTTTTTTATCTAAGAAAAAAATATGCCACACCAATCCCGATTTGTCCCAAAGAATTAATTTTCTAAGGAAACAGTTCGAAGTGAAGGTAAAGCAACTCATTTCTGAAGTGGGTTTTCAACCGTTTGAAGATATTTCTCATTGATCGCTCAAAAATCGACCTGCAAAATTGCTTCATGTGAGTTGGTCGTAACAACAAATATGGAAAATTCCTCCTCCTTCCTGATAATATTTCTCCCAAATTATTCATTTTTTGAAGAAACGGTTTGGAGTAAAGGTAAATAGATCCATTTTGGAAGTGGGTTTTCAATAGTTTGAAGATATTCCTCACCGTTTGTTCAGAATAAAATATGGAAGATAGCCTCCTGAAACTGATACAAATTTTCCATTTGATGTTGCCCAAGCATTATACCTTGTAGAGATGAATAATTTTAACTAAATGAATTATTTTGGACATATCTTGTAAACTATAGTTGAACTGAAGATCTGTAATAGACACTTGTAATGAAAAAAATAAAATTAATAACATAAATTTATTAAAAGATGAACTACAAGATCTTCAAATCTTAATTAACCAAAATCAATTAATAAAATCAAATCTAATTGATATCACTTATTCTAAATATACTAGATTGGAAATTATATTTTGAGATTTGGGAATATTTTGCAAATTTGAAGAAACTAATTTCGTATGATTTAATAAACACTCAATCGTTGGAAAATTTTAATCAACCAATCAAACCATATTTTAGAATCACATGTTAATTATTGAATGATAAAAATATTCCTCATAATCTTGTTTCAGAGCAAAGTGAATATGAGGAATTCACATTAAAACTGCTATCAATAATTAACCAAGTTGTTGTGATATAATAATGTCCAATGAAAAACCAATCCAATCACCTAAATGATAAAATATTTACATGACTATATAAGAAAATGAAACCAAACTAATCATATCAATGGAAATATATCAATGAGAGGAAGATGATGAGAATGTCAAAAGGAAAAACAAGACATACAAAAACACTAGAGATAGAAAGCCAAAAAGAAATCAAAATGACATTACCAAAATTAATAAGGGGACCCCTTTTATTTTCTTGAAAAATAAAGGGGGTTTGTTGTTTGCCACAACAATTGGAGACGCATGGGGGCAATGAAATTATCTCTGGTTAAGTTAAAAAGACTAAATTTAGTAAAGATCGAAATGAAAGCTTTCAAAAATTTCTCGCACATGACATCATTCCTAAGGATCCCACATAAGACAAAATCAAAACAAAATAAGATGTAAAGGATAAAAGTACTTGAATGTTCAGTTCTAAAACAATGAATCCAAAAATAGGGAACAATCATTATCTTTATTCTTTTTCTACTATTGGCCAATGAAAATAGCTAGGAGGCTTTAAGGATTAGTATGCACCTATTACCTCTTTTACCTGACATTGCTTCATTACCAGTAGGCCTGTTTAGTACCCCGATGAAATTGTCTTGATACCATGTATACATTGACCCGCTTCCAATGAGCCTGTTCAGTACCTCGATGAGTTTGCATACACTTCCCACACATATGTACTTTCAACTCTCTTACTACTCTTTTGGTTAATGTATTTGAAGAATTGCTTTTAGCAATTGTGTGAAGAGAGAGGGGTGGTATGAGATGTATTCTATTTAAAGAAATAGATACAATACTATTTAAGTTTGACCCCACTACTCTTCTCTTCATCTACCAAAGTAGAGGCTTTAATTGTGGAGGGGTATGGGAGAGATTCAAAGTAAAGACTGCAGACAATTATTTCCTTTATAAAAGTGAACTTATAATACTTGAAACATATCTCAATTTTCCCTGGATGGGATGCCATGCAACGAAGATGGTGCCACACAACTAACATGCAGCCCAAACTATATATGAGGCCTGGCACCACCCTAGCCTTCAATTCTTGGGTGGAGGACATAATTTATCGTGCTGTTGAGCAGGTTGGATAGTTCCCTCACGCATGTTTAATGGAGCTCTTGGTGCGCCATGGAAGAGGGATGATGATGGGTACAAGAGGTGTGTGCAAGGTCACCTCAACACCCCTGCCACTCCTCCATTTCATCTAGGTCGGTTATGGCTCATTTCATTCAGCTCGATTTTCGCATTTGTGCTTTGCTCCACTCAGTCTCCCGACTCTGCGCGCTCTTCTGCTAAGTTCCATCTGGATTTCCTTCTTTGCCATGCTCTGAGAGTGTGGAAAGCCCAAGAGGGGTCCCTCTTGGTATTGTTATGCAACCAAGCAGAGATGCCTTCACAAGCTAGCACAAGCTTCTTAGACCACATTGATTCAAGGGAATAAGGAGTCGAATTTGCCTCCCATCGCCTATGTAGAGGAGGAAATTCAAGAGGAACCAATTACAGTTCCGCCATATTCCCTCCTCTACATAGTTCCAGACCACCAAGACCGACCTAACACTAGTCTTCCTGCAACTGTTACAACGACGACCATGGAGGGGGAGACTTGTATAGTTCAAGAAGAAATTCCTTGGGATGACCGCCTTGTTGAGCCTCCTCTGCCCAACTCATCCATGGCCCGAGAGTCACACTTACCTTGCTTCCTAGCGCCAAAACATTTGGAACTCATCTTTGAGATGCATAGGGACATGATGGAGAAACTCAACATGCACACTCTTTTCAACAACAGACTTGACATCCTGTTTGATGCGTTCTCATGCACGAAAATTCAATAGATATGCCCAACCTGTGTGCAACCTTACGTCTTCACTCCTTGCAAGGGATCTCAGGATGGCATGTTTTAATAACTCTTTTAATGTTTAAAGTTCTTAGGCTCTTTGCACCTCCTCTGCAAAACACATGGATTTTTTGTACTACTATTCAAGTTTCATGTTTTGTGCTTTGTCCAGATTTGTTGTTCAATCTTCTTGTTGCATGTTAGACAAATCTAACTCAATACTCTTCTGCCACCTACTCTATTTTCCAATTGTTTGGTGGAACAGGTGGTGTCTTTTCTTTTTGGCTACCAGAAAAACAAGGTCCCACTTGTTTCGGTTTCCACTAGTTTGGAGGAACAAGTGGCAGGCCCAGGAACTTGATATGATATGTACAATCACAATTGTTTTATGAGGAATTAACACCTTTTTATTTACAATATATGTTGGAATAATGAGAGGGGGGGTGAATCAATATTACTACTTTTTCACAATTAGCAGTTTCTTTTTATATTTATTTGATTACCACAATAAATCAACAATGAATTGTATTCAAAATCAATTATATAAATATGTTTAATAGAAATTACAAGGATTTTAAGAAGAACAGTGAAGGATACCAATCCTTTTTAGAGCACCAACTCTAGGAGACACAGATCCCCTTCTTCAAGGAACCAACCTTAAGAAGCACCAACTCCCTTGTTTTTAGGGAACCAACCCTAGGAAGCATTGACTCCCTTAATGTACACTTAAAGGATATGAATCCTTCTGTTGTTACCCATGATTTTGGTCATCATGATGATGTATTTATGATGGTGTACTCAGGCTCTTCATTAGAAATTTCTCTTGAGAAAAGTTACCTTCATCTCTTTCCAGAAATCACAGTTTTGAGGAAGGTTCGCAGGCTGGTAATACATTTGCCTGCGAGAATGTATGATTCTCGTAGGCTACCTTAAGCTAGGGTGAGAGAAGTTCACACTGTGTCTAACTGCTAGGGTGCGAACTCTTTCTAAAGAAGGGAAAATGATGAATTCTCGAAGCTTCTAGAAGGGAATCTTCTAGAAGGATGAGATGGCATTCGAATGGTTATCTAAGTACTGGATTTCATGATATTTTGGGATCATTCCTATCCAAGTAATTAATTCATTCTCTCTTATATATTGAGGGGATTCTCATGGAAGAGGTTAGCAAGCAAGCAAGCAAAAGATTTATTGGAGAATTAGTGAAATATTGTGTGAAGGACTAAAGCTACAGCAACTAGAGAACTCCAGCAAGGTTATCAAAAGTGGTTGATCTTCTTCATGCAAGTGAGCAAGTGTGTGTGTCAGAGCCAGGAGCCATTGAAAGGAGGTTTGCAACATCAAGGCTCAGGTTGTAATCTTTTCTTTCCATCAATATAATATAGTAATATGTCTCTTTCCCATAAAGTTAAGTCTACTTTATTGTATAACTCCTTGATCATATACATCGATTAATTGTTGAATATATTGAGTTGTTTTTACTTCAATTGGTTTGAGCTGTTTTGGTCTTGACGACACAAGAGCATTGGAGCGAAGCTGGAACAACAAAGACCTAAGGAAGCGATCATAAGGTATGTTCATGATTATTGCCTCCTATTACATTCAATAGTTAAAATCTAGGGAAAGAGTATTATTATGTCTTGCTTTGTTCTAGATCTAGGTGGATCTAGGGAGATCGGTTTGTGTCCGCACTTACAGATTTATCCAATAACATCTGTGCTCCTCCCTTCCAACCTCATTGCACAAATATATTCATATTTCATTCTTGGAATCTGCTTCTGCTTTTGATCTTCTGATCTAGACTGCAGAGACACTTTCTTCTCACCACTCTTTCTTGTTTATATACTCTTCCAACTGGTGTGAGCTATGAAACATTCTGTCCCTTTGTTTGGACCATATCACCTCTTCATTAACAATAATCTCATTTGTTTTTCTTTATTCAAACATTATCGAGAAGCCTTTTTAATTTAATGAAAATGCTTTTCATTAATCGATCACAAGTATGGATCGATTTCATTTAACTTAATTTCATGTCTCTGCAAATATTGCAGAAATCAAATTCTGTAGAGGTGCTTCCTTCAAACCATTTACATATGACCATAGGCATAGGACCACGAGCTTATTAATTTAAGCACTGCCTCTTGTTTCTCCCTTTGTTTCTTTATTCCATACGACCGCAGGTGGTGACCAGGCGCTAAGCCAAGCGATTGCTTGATCACTTATCAAAATAGATGATCATGTTTTAATGTCACGATGACATGGACGATTCTCATTTACTTCAAAACTTTGGCTCTTCGTAGCTCCTAAATTATGGAGTAGCAATTCCTCCAGAGTGATTAACTACCGAATAAGTCATAAGGCAATGGTGACCGCTTGCTGTCAGTTAACACCTCCACTTATGCTATCCTTCCACTACGCTTGATCATCGGTTGAGAACGATCCCGAAGTAGATCAACAGTTAACGTTGACTTTGGCCTTCGGCTCTTTGGGTGATTTCTCCTTCACGGTCCTTCAATCTTTCGGAGTTCATTTTATTGAAGTAGATAAGACGATTGGATTTTATTTGCACGATGAATGGTTCTCGTTCATTTCAGAACTTCAGGACTTCGGGTATTTGCTGGTGGTGAAACTCCCGAAGTACAAACACCCGGAGTGACGTAACTTGCTGATGTCACTTGTTGACATGGCATTGACTAAGTGGCTTCCACATGTCACTAAGATTCATGACTTAGGCATACCTGAAATGCCAACTGCACTTTGACACTTGCCATCATCTGATTGCGCCACGTGTCCTTGTTGACATAGTCTTGCTGACTTGGATCTCCTCATGTGGCACATGTTCTTCTCCTGGATCTAACGGTTGTCCTAAATCCTGAAATGTATCTCAGATCGACGGTTGAGAGATAATTCAGAACTTCGGCCTTCAGGTGAACTCATATGTTCTGAATCCTTTTTTGTTGAAGTGGTCAGCGTCGAAGTTGACCACTATTCTGATCCAACGACCATCATGTATTGTCCAGATATGATGGTCCTCATTCACTTCGGGACTTTGGGGCTCCGACTTTCGTCTTTTCTTATCTTATCCTTCTACTTGCCTTGATCCGACAGTCAAGAATGCTCTCGGAGCAGATCAACGTTCAAGAATGATTGTGGGGTCCTCAACTCGCACGACGTTTAAAACTATCTTCGAGTTCTGCAATGGAAACTGCTCGTTTGGTAGTGGAACTGATGCCAACCATAGATCTATTGGTAGGTGACCATCGACGGTCGGTGTGGATTGTGGAACTGTAACTTATGTGTGGTTTATCCCGTCGCCAAAACTCCGTAATTGAAGTTGTGCGATTGTTGGTGGATCAACTAGAGTCGTCAATCTTTGAATCGTGAGATCTGACTGTCTAGACTAATTGCGGGATTGGAAATAATGCGTTGATTAATTCTCCCTTCGCACTCCGAAATCAATCCCTGCCCTTGATCTGGGGCTTGCGTATCCAACGATCTTGGTTTGTCCCATGGGGATTTCGATCCTGATCATGTTTCTGCAATGCACTTTCCCTTCTGCGCTCCATGTGCGTCATCGACTGTTGACATCAATGACAATATTCCCAACAATCTTCCCCTTTGTCATTGAGGGAAACACTCTAACTTCATACAAACTCCCCCTATGATGATGCTTTTCTCCTCGAAGTTACTCTCCCCCTTTGACATCAATGGAAAAGGGTTTCTCCCCCTACGATAATGCTCCCCCTAACCATTTAATTTTTAATGAGGTTTTTGAATTACTCCTAATTTCTGTTGGAGATTTTCAAAAGTACTCTTGGGCAGAGGTTTTGTGAAAATGTCTGTAATCTATTCTTTGGTGTCTAGATATACTATTTTAACTATTTTTTGGGTGACATAATCTCTTAGGAAATGGTATTTAGTTGGGATATGTTTGGTTTTCGAATGCATGAATAGATTTTTAGAGATACTTATGGCACTAGTGTTGTCACAATTAATAGTAATAGGATTATTAAATTTTATTTGTAGGTCTTCTAAAGTTTGCTTCATCCAAAGAACTTGTGTGCAGCAAGATGCAACATCAATGTATTCTTCTTCTGTTGTAGAGAGTGATGTGGATGCTTGTTTCTTGCTTGACCATGCTACCATACTTTTTCCTAGGAAAAATTCTCCTCCACCGGTGCTTTTCCTATCATCTATGCTACCTGCCCAATCTGCATTAGTATATGCAGTTAGATTGAAGTCTTTATCTTTTGGATACCATAATCCTAGTTCTAGGGTCCCTTGAAGGTATCTGAATATTATTTTTACTGCTTTTAAGTGAGTTTCTTTAGGTGCAGATTGAAATCTCCCCATGCGTCCTACAACCTGCATGATGTCAGGATTTTTTGCTGTTGAATAGAGCAAACTTCCAACCATAGATCTATACATCGTTTGGTATACTTTGGTGAGTTATCTTCTAAACTTAGTTTATGTCCAATGACCATTGGAGTACCCATACGTTTATTGTCTTCCATTTGGAATTTCTTTAGCATTTCCTTGATATATTTGGTTTGGGAAATAAATATTCCATTTTCTGTTTGATTTACTTGTAAACCTAAGAAGAATGATAGTTCTCCCATCATAGAGATTTCAAATTCTTCTTGCATTTTGGTTGCAAATTTTCTGCTTAGTGTAGTGATATTACTCCCAAATATGATGTCATCTACATACACTACCACAACAATCATGTTTTGATCCTCAATTTTGTTATATAGGTTGTTTTCAGTAGTCCCTCTCTTGTATCCCTGTTTTTGTAGATATTGATCAAGCCTAGAGAACCATGCTCTGGGAGCTTTTTTAAGACCATACATGGCCTTTTTCAGTTTGCACACATAGTCCTGGTTTTCTGATAACATGAATCCTTCTGGTTGCTCAACGTAGATTTATTCTTCTAGTGTTCCATTAAGGAATGTTGATTTGACATCCATTTAATAGATTTTGAAATTTCTGAAACATGCAAATGCTAGGAACATTCTGATTGCCTCAAGTCTTGCTACTGGAGCGAAAGTTTCTTCAAAATCAATACCTTCTATTTGGGAATATCCTTTGCAGACTAATCTAGCTTTGTTCTTTATAATTTCCCCATTTTCATTTTTTTTTTTTGAAGATCCACTTAGTTCCTATCACATTCTTGTTCTTGGGTCTTGGAACTAGTTCCCAAGTCTGATTCTTCTCTATTTGATCTATTTCTTCATTCATTGAATTTATCCAATCTTTACTTTTGACAACTTCTTTAACTGATTTAGGTTCAATTATGGATAACATTGTTTGTTCTGAGTCAAAAGCTAGTTTCCTTCTTGTTTCCACTCCTGCACTTTTATCTCCAATGATCTGGCCTTCAGGATGATTCTTCTGAACTCTTTTTGATGGAGCTCTTGACAAAGGAGTTTCTTCAT
Organism: Picea sitchensis; assembly: GCA_010110895.2. Lineage (NCBI taxonomy): Eukaryota > Viridiplantae > Streptophyta > Pinopsida > Pinales > Pinaceae > Picea > Picea sitchensis. The sequence continues at coordinate 71,713 of SNQJ01S0007028.1, read as the reverse complement.
TGTCTTCTTCATCAATGTGTGGTTCATTTTCCCATGTTTCATCATCATCTTCTTGCTGAGATTCTACATCATCATCCTCTTGTTGAGATTTTATATCATCATCTTCTTGCTGAGATTTTTTATCAAAGCCTTGGGATATGCCCTTTAGTAGGTCATCTATTTTTACATTTCCACTTTCCACTATTTTTAGTAGTCTGAGATTGTAACATATGTATTCCCTTTTATTATATGAGTATCCTAATAATATTCCTTCATCAGATCTTGGGTCAAACTTTCCTAGGTTATCTTCATCATTCTTTATGTAACATTTACGTCCAAAAGTTCTAAAGTGTTTTACCGAGGCTGGCCTTCCAAACCATAGTTCATAAGGGGTTTTGTTATGATTGGGTCTCAACTAAACTCTATTAAGTATGTGAACTGCAGTGTGGATTGCATCTCTCTAGAATTTGTCTGGAAGTTTGGCTTCATTTAGCATAGTTCTTGCAACTTCTTGAACTGTTCTATTTTTCCTTTCTACCACTCCATTCTGTTGAGGAGTCCTGGGAGATGAAAACTATCTTTTGATACCATGGTTTTCACATAATTGAGTGAACTCTTTAGAGTTTAATTCTCCTCCATTGTTTGATCTTAGACACTTAATTTTTAGATCTGTTTCATTTTCAACAAGAGCTTTATGTGTTTTAAATTTCTCAAAGGCTTTTGTTTTTTCTTTTGAAAAGAAAACCCAGGTCAGTCTTCTGTAATCATCAACAATCAACATAAAATAATGTTCACCCTAAGTGCTTTTGGTTCTGGTAGGTCCACATAGATCTGTGTGAATAAGATCTAATGGTTTTGCTGTGGAATGCTCTATTTTTTTAACCTAACTCTTGTTTGCTTTCCTATTTGACAATGTTTACAAATAGAATCTGAAGGCTTAATCACTTTAGGTAGGTCCCTAATTGCCTTTTTTTCCGTTGGATTTGATCAAGTTGTCAAAGCTTAAATGTCCCAACCTTCAATGCCACAACCAACTTTCATCTACTTGGTTTAAGAATTTTTTTTCTTCTTTTTCTATATCGAGGATGTACACATTGCTAGATGTTCTTGGTGCAACTGCCACTAGCTTTCCAGTATCCTTTTTTCTGATTTCACATTTCTGAGAATCAAAAGTAAGTATATGACCATGATCACAAGTATGACTTACACTTAGAATATTTGTTTTGAGATTTTCTACCAAAAGTACATCTTCTGCTTTGGTTTTATTATTTCCTAAACTAACAGTTCCTTTTCCCAATATCTTGGCTGACATATTATCTCCAAAAGTTACTTTTTCTTTTCCTTTCTTATTTAACTTGTGAAATTTACTTTGATCTCCAGTCATGTGTTTGGAACATCCACTGTTTATATACCATTGACACTCTTGATTTCTTGCATATAATGCTATATTGCACTTTGTTTTCTTTTTCCTCCATTCCTTTTGATTATGGGGAATATTTGTCCCTTTATCATATTTTGGCAATGTACAATCACTTGTTTTATGACCATAGTTGTTGCATTTTTGGCATTCACTATCGAAATCTTGCAAAGGAGAGAATGAGTTATAGTTTCTCTTTTCTTTTTTGTACTTGATGTTCTTATATCTTTGCGCATTTCTATAAGCTCTGCAGTGTACTTCCTTATGTCCAAAATTATTACAAGAGTAACAATATCCAATAAATAAATATTTAGGGGTATTTCTTCTGATGAATTTTTTCTTGTCATCTTTTAATCCAATGGAGAGTATCGATTTCTGTTTATGTGTAACAGTTTTCAATGATATATTCTTTGCCTCATTATATTCTTTTCTAAATGAGTTTTTCAGAGCATCTGTGTAACTGATTGGTTTCTTCATAGATCCTTGTGATTTAGAAGTTGAATCTTTAGTGTATCCCAAACCAGTTTTGTTATTTGGTGACCTTTGATTACTGAGAATTTCATCCAAGATCCTTGAACTATTTCCAAATTGCGATCCTTTCTTTACTTTCTCAATTTCACTTTTTAGCAGATTAATCTCATCTTCTAGTTTCTCACATACTTGTTTTTACTCTTTGATGGTTTTGGAAATTTCTCTCTCTCTTGATTTAGTAGCTTCTTAAATCTCTAAGATCTCTTCCCTTATTACTCTGTTTTGTTTTTTAGTTTTTCTTAGTTCTTCAATTATACTAAGGATTTCTTCTTCGAAGTTCACTTCTTCTTCATCTTCTTACTAATTATCATTTTGAGTTTTTACTCCCATAAATAGAAGCTTTGGTTCGTCTTCTTCATTTTCTTTTGATGAACTACTATCTTCTTGAGTGAAGAACATTTTCTTTTTCTTGTAGAACTTCTTTTTATTATTAGTTTTTCTTTTCTTTTGATTGTTGAAGGTTCTTTCGTCATCACTTTCTTCCTGCTTAGGATGGGGACATTTGTCAGCAAAGTGTCCAATTATGCCACAGTTGAAACATTTGAAAGGTAAATTTCCTTTATATTTTCCAAATCGTTTATGGAGTTTCTTTATAAAGTTGGTCTCTTCTACATTTGATCTATCTGATAACTTATCATTGGTCTTTTGCTCTTGCCTCATCTTTGTCTTAGATGCTTTAAAGGCTGTTTCACTTTTTGTTGATTTATCATTCCCTGTTCTCATTTCATATGCTGTAAAAGTTCCATGAAGTTGATCAACTGTGAGTGTGTTTAGATTAGATCTATCTTCAATTGAATAAATATTTGCATCATATCTCATAGGTAATGACCTTAGTACTTTTTTCACAATAGGTTTATCTGTAATTTCTTCTCCTGCCGCTTTGATTGAATTAACCACTTCATCTACCCTATGAAGGTACTCAACCATATTTTCTTCTTTCATTTTCAGATTTTCAAAATGAGTTCTATAGGTCTGTAGTTTGGATTCTATGAATTTTTCATATCCTTCATATACAACTTCCAATTTGTCCCAGATTTATTTGGCTTATTTACAATGCATAACCTTCACACATATAGAATTAGTCAATCCTCCTAGAATTCCATTAATTTCTCTTGAGTTGTCATTACGAATTTTCTTTCCTACAACATCTTTAGGTGGAGAAGTTGGTGCAGTGTAACCATCTACAACAGATTGCCATATATCAAAACCAAGAGCCAACAACAAGTTTTCCATTCTTATTTTCCATGGAGCATAGCCTTCTCCATTGAACAATGGTGCTTTGTTGGTAGAAATTCCCTCTTGTTGATCCATATTCTAAATCTACCTTCCAGTGTTAGACTGTGTTGAAGGCATTGACTCTAATACCAACTGTTGGAATACTGAGAGGGGGGGGGGCGGTGAATCAATATTACTCCTTTTTCAAAATTAACAGTCTTTTTTTTTTTATATTTAATTGATTACCACAATAAATCAACAATGAATTGTATTCAAAATCAATTATATAATATATTTAATAGAAATTACAAGGATTTTAAGAAGAACAGTGAAGGACACCAATCCTTTTTAGAGAACCAACTCTAGGAGACACAGATCCCCTTCTTTAATGAACCAACCCTAGGAAGCACCAACTCCCTTATTTTTAGGGCACCAACCCTAGGAAGCACCAACTCCCTTAATTTACACTTAAAGGATATGAATCCTTATGTGCTCCTCCCTTCCACCCTCACTACACAAATATCTTCAGATTTCCTTCTTGGAATCTACTTTTGCTTTTGATCTTCTGATATGGACTGCAGAGACACTTTCTTCTCACCACTCTTTCTTGTTTATATACTCTTCCAACTGGTGTGAGCTATGAAACATTGTGTCCCTTTGTTTGGACCATCTCACCTCTTCATTAACAATAATCTCGTTTGTTTTTCTTTATTCAAATATTATTGAGAAGCATTTTCAATTTAATGAAAATGCTTTTCATTAATCGATCACAGGTATGGATCGATTTCATTTAACTTAATTTCATGTCTCTGCAAATATTTCAGAAATCAAATTTTCTAAAGGCGCTTCAAACCATTTACATATGACCATAGGAACAGGACCACAGACTTATTAATTTAAGTGTCACCTCTTCTTTCTCCCTTTGTTTCTTTATTCCATACGACCGTAGGTGGTGACCATGTGTTAAGCCAAGCAAGTGCTTGATCACTTATCAAAATCGACGATCACATTTTAATGTCATGATGAGATGGACGGTTCTCATTTACTTTGGAACTTCGGCTCTTCGTGGCTCCTAAATTATGGAGTAGCAATTCCTCCGGAGTGATTACGTATCAAATAAGTCATAAAACAGTGGTGATTGCTTGCTGTCAGTTAACACCTCCACTTACACTATCCTTCCACTACGCTTGATCATCGGTTGAGAACGCTCCCAAAGTAGATTATTTGTTAGCGTTGAATTCGGCCTTTGGCACTTCGGGTGATTTCTCCTTCATATTCCTTCAATATTCCACAATTTATTTTGTTGAAGTAGATCAGACAGTTGGATTTTATTTGCACAATGAACAATTCTCGTTCATTTCGAAACTTCGGGACTTCGGGTATTTGCTGGTGGTGAAACTCCTAAAGTATAAACTCCCGGAGTGACGTAACTTGTTGACATGGCATTGACTAAGTGGCTTCCACATGTCACTTAGATTTGTGACTTACACATACCTGAAATGCCAACTGCACTTTGACACTTGTCATCATCTGATTGTGCCACGTGTCCTTACTGACATAGTCCTGTAGATGTGGATCTCCTCACATGGCACATGTTCTTCTCTTGGATCTAATGATTGTTCTAACTCCCAAAATGTATCTTAGATCGATGATTGAGAGTGACTTTGGAACTTCGGCCTTCGGGTGAACTTATATGTTCTAAATCCTTTTTCGCCGAAGTGGTCAGAGCCGAAGTTGACCACTATTCTGATCCAACGACCACCATGTATTGTCCAGATCTGATGGTCCTCATTCACTTAGAGGCTTCGAGGCTCCGATCTTCGTCTTTTCTTATCCTATCCTTCTACTTGCCTTGATTCGACGGTCGGGAATGCTCTCAGAGCAAATCAACGATCAAGGATGATTGCAGGGTCCTCAACTAGCACGATGTTTAAAACTATCGTCGAGTTCCGCAATGGAAATTGCTCATTTGGTAGTGGAACTGATGCCAACCATAGATCTATTAGCGGGTGACCATCGACGATCGATGTGGATTGTGGAACCATAACTTGTGCGTGGTTTATCCCATCACCCAAACTCCACAATTGAAGTTGTGCGATTGTTGGTGGATCAACCAGAGTCGTCAATCTTTGAGTCGATGATATCTGACTATCTAGACTAATTGAGAGATTGGAAATGCCGCGTTGTTTAATTCTCCCTTCGAACTCCACAATCAATCCCCGCCCTTGATTTGGGGCTTGCGTCTTGAACGGTCCTGGTTTGTCCCGTGGGGATTTCGATCCTGACCATGTTTCTACAATGTGCTTTTCCTTCCGAGCTCCATGTGCATCATCGACTGTTGACATCAATGACAACATGTTCAACAATATATATATATATATATCTTAATGTTCCCCATAGAGAACAATTGTTGTACAAGAAAAGTGAAAATTAGGTATATATGACCTTTAGATAAATGAAATCCTATTTAAAAATATATAGTAAGGATTTCCCCATGTAAATGAACTGGCGCAACTTAGAAATATTTTCGCTCATATAAATTTTGGAAAAGTCATGCAATCAAATCAAGACTAAGAGTGAAGAGAATCTTGTCAAATCCAAGCAAATCAAATTCTAAGCTGAAAGTGAAATTAAATCACTAAAAAAAAAAAAAACTACAAACTTGAAAGAAAGGAGAAACTAATAAGCCATGAATTCAAGAAAGACAATAAGACAAAAATGAAAAGAAAAATCTCAACATAAAAACAAATTGATATGTGTTTCAATTATGTTGAGATCTAGATGGATTATGTCTTAAATGTTTTAGAATGAATTGAGATTTTTATTGCAAAAGTAAAATTCTAACTAAAGAGCAGTTATGATTTACCAAAGTATTGTATATTGTCCCTCTTTCGAATGTTACTTGTTGCAACAATGATTAAGCTTTAAATGATTGATTTTAAGAATAAAGCATATAACACAAATTTAATGAAAAGCGTGAAAAGTAAGATGATAAGAATGAACAAGGAAAAGTTATTACCTTGGTGGCAGCTCAATATTAGCCCATAATCTCACAACTGCTTTATTCAAACTAATGGAAAAAAAAAAAACTAAGAATTAAACTACTCCTAATCTAATTTTCTGAGGGGAATATGACTAAGTATAGTTATATTTCTAGTGGATCCATTCAAGTTATTTCATACCTGGACATATGTACACATCAAACATCAATAATAAAAGTAAAAACAATACTAAACTATCAAAAGAAAACTTAAACACATTATATAAATCTATTTCTAATAAACACAATAAAAGAAACCTATTTACATGAAACTTACTATTATAAGACTCTTTCAATTCTATCTTGATATGTACAATTGAAAACATTAGTAAAGCTACCATGGATAATTTGATTGGGATTTAATTCAAATGACTTAATGAGATCAAGAGAATTTGTTTTAGTCCTTGAAAATTTAAAAGAAATATCTTATTTCCATGGAGAATTCAGAGAAATATAAAAAGGGAAAGAAGAAGTGTAATTCTCCAAGCTAATTGTTATATGCATACAATTATCTATTCTAAAATTAGTAAGACAACCAATGGAACAACAATTATTTACAAGGATATAATGGCCACTAGAGAGGATTTCCAACAAAATTTTATCGAAACAAGTTGCCAATAAAATATTAGACTCGCTTGAAACTTGAAATGAATTATGAGAAAACACATCAAAATATTCAAATACATATTTGTGCTTAGAAAAAGGCAATGAAGAGAATGCATCTGAATCTATTGATATTAAGTTTGCGTCAATTTCACTTTGTAAAGAATGTGACTTTATGCCATCAAAATTAGAATACTCATCAAATAATACTTCTTTCTCTTCCAGATCACATAGTAAATTTGAATCAACATCAAAATGATAAGAAAGAGATTTAGAATTAATATTAGTAAGCAAAGAATCGTCATCCAAAAAAGTCTTTGTTTCCAACAAATTTGAACTAGATGAGTAAAAAGTTTCAACAAAAGAGTTGGTAGAGCCATTACTAAATGAATTTATATTTGAAAACAAATCCGGATACAAAAAAAATGGTTTCTAGAGAATGTTAGGAACCAAATTCCAAGATAGCATAGAAAAACCTTAGAATAAGTACTCAACGCCTTGAAAAAGAGATATTTTCAGATAATAAGCCTCTTCAAGGGGGAAACCTCCTTATACACCACATAAATTTCCCAATAGAAGATGATTCCAAATGAAAAGGTCTCCTTGGTATATATAGGATACTAGGAGATACAATTACAACTAATGTACCCAAGCCGACATAAATAAAATAACATTACTAATGTAATATGCCCTAATTAAGGGGTAGTGTGACACTATTTAGGGCTTAACATGCCCCTCCCCTTTAGACAAGTGTTGTCCACAATGCTTGAATAATTATGGATGCTTTTGTATAAAAGACTCATCTTCCCAAGTGGAATATTCAACAGGTAGTTTCCTCCACTTAATGAGATACTCTGAAATGGATCTATTCCTCAGCTGGCGAATTCTTGTGTTAGCGATAGCTTCAGGCTCCAATATGATTTTTCCTTCCTTGTCAAGTTCTTGAAATATAGTTTGAACTAGGATCTTGTCACCTATAACCTTGTTTAAGAATGAAACATGGAAAACTGGGTATACTCGTGAAGATGTAGGAAACTCCAATTTGTATACCATAGTACCAATATTTTGCAACACCTTATAAGGGCCATAGTACTTTGGTGATAATTTATTATCCTTCTTGGCTTGCTTGAGGGACCTATGTTTGTATGGTTGTAGTCTTAAAAACACCCAATCCCCTACTTTAAAACTTCTTTCACTACGATGTTGATTTGCTTGTTGTTTCATGCGATTCCGTGCCATGGTCAAGTTGTCCTTTAAGATTTAGAGAACTTGTTGTTGATGCTCGATGTGATCTTACACTGCTTGAACCTTAGATTTTTATTTTAGAGAATAAGTGATGGAAGGAGGGTGGTATCCATAGAGTGCCATAAATGGTGTCAATTTTGTTGCAGTATGAAAGGAAGTGTTATATCACCATTCTGCCAAGGGTAACCATTTGAACCATTGTGCTTGTTTATTAGAGACAAAGAAACACAGGTATCCTTCCAGACATTTTTTCACTATCTCGGTTTGTCCATCAGATTGAGGGTGATAGGATGACCTATGAGCAAATTGAGTACCCAAAAAAGAAAATAATTATGTCCAAAAATTTCCAGTGAAGATGGGATCTCTTTCACTTACAATAATCTTTGGGCTTCCATGTAGCTTTTGAACTATATCCATGAATGAGGTGGAAACTGTATTGGCTTTGAAGCGACGGGAGAGTGCAAAAAAGTGTGTGTACTTGGTCAGTCTATCAACAATCACCATGATGATACTCTTTCCTTCAAACTTCAGTAACCCTGTGATGAAATCCATGGAAACCTCCTCCCAATGCTGACTTGGGATAGCTAATGGTTGTAAAAGACCTGGGTTCTTAATTGTTTCCACCTTATTTTGTTGACAAACCAAACAATCTGCCACAAACCTTTGAACATTAGTTTTAAGGCCATCCCAAAAAATTTCCTTCTTGACCCTATGGTAGGTTTTCAAAAATACCGAGTTCTCTCCTATCGGAGAGGTGTGCAATTCCAATAGTACCTTTGGTTTGAGTTGGGAGTTATTATATAAATATAAGCGATCTTTATACCATAGTGAATCATTTTTCCATGTAAATGTATCTGATGCACTGGAATCCTGCTGCAACCTTTGAATGAGAGTCCACATGTTTTCATCATTCTTCCATTCATCCCTTTCTTCTATTATCCAATTGAGTTGGATGACCGAGATAGAAAAGAGAACGACCTCAACATATTCATCCTTTATTGAGAGTGCATCTACCACAACATTTTTCTTCCCTTTTTTATAGATGATTTCAAAATCATAACCCAATATCTGGGTCACCCATTTTTGTTGTTCTTCTGAAGATAGACTTTGTTCCAAGAAGTATTTAATACTATCATGATCTGTTTTGACCTTGAAGTGCCTACTTATTAGTTAAGGGTGGCATTTCTTCAATGCATGTAGTATTTCCATAATTTCCTTCTCATAAATGGGTTTGTGTAAGTCCTTTCCCTTGAGTGTCCAACTTTCAAAAGCAAGGGGACTTCCTTCTTGCATTAGAACAACACCAATGCCATTTCCCGAGGCATCACATTCCACAATAAATATTTTTGTGAAGTATTGTGTGGTCAAGACAGGAGCTTTGTGCATTCCCTCTTTAAGTTGTTCAAAAGCTTGAGTTTCCTTTGGAGTCCATGAATATGCATCCTTCTTAGTTAATGTCATTAAAGGTGCTGCTATTCTTCCATAGTTCCGAACAAACTTGCGGTAGTAACCTGTCAAACCCAAAAATCCTCTAAGATTCTTCAATGTTTTGGGAATCAACCAGTCCATCATGGCCTTAAACTTGTTAGGGTCTACCTTGACACCTTCATGAGATACAATATGACCCAAATACTCTACCTCCTTCACCCCAAAGAAACATTTGGATGGTTTGATATATAGTTGTTGCTCCTTTAGTAGTTGTAGCACCTTGTCAACATGCCGCACATGATCCTCCCAAGACTTGCTATAGATTAGTATATCATCAAAAAATACTAACACAAATTTTCGAAGGAAGGGATTGAAAATGGAATTCATCA
>SNQJ01S0007028.1:29965-47490 GCA_010110895.2 Picea sitchensis | reverse complement strand
ACAAGTGTAACCTTCTTCAGGAAAAAGTTCTTAATGAAGAGTTTGATCTTCCATTATCATGACATAATCATAATATCATCTCGATAACCAAAAATGTGGATAACAATATGCTCAATTTCACTCTTCTGGGAATAAGGATATCTGTAAGGCCTGATGTTAGGAGGCACACTCCCAGGAATTAGGTGAATAACATGATCATGATTTCGAGTGGGTGGAATACCTTTGGGAATATCTTCAAATACTTTGGAGTGCTTATCAATGACCCCTTGGAGATCTATGGGAATAGATGGCTTAGATGTTTGAACATCTAGTGAGCATAGTTGTGAAATTACACCCTAATACCCCTTTTTCAATAAATTTGTCATGCCATTAGAGCTTGTCACCTTATTGGGTTTCCCTTTGATACCCCTTATCTCAATTTCTTTTCCTTCCAATGAAAATTTCATGAAAAGTTCTTGAAAATTAAAATCCATTGTTCCTAATGATTGTAACCATTGGATTCCTAGTACGACATCCGCACCACCCATGGGTATAGAAATTATTGGACTATTCATTACATATTCCCCCATAGTAAGATTGATCTTATTGCATTTGCTTGAGCAATTGATAGTTCCTCCATCTGCAATCATTACTTGAAACTCTGGCGCTGGATATACAAAACAATTGAGAGCTTTGGCTAATTTATAGTGAATGAAATTATGAGTACTACCATAATCAATTAGTACTATTACCTTTTTCTTTTTGATATATCCTTCGATCTTGAGGGTTTGAGGAGTGCTAATTCCAACCAATGCATTACATGATATCGTGGGATTCAACTCTTCAAAATAAATCTCTTCTATGTTTTCATCTTGAGATGGTTCTTGTTCGTGTTCATGTTCTTCCTCCTCTTCACAATCTATGTAGAATAATATATTCTCACCACACTTATGTCCCTTAATGTACTTGTTGTCACAATTAAAGTATAAACCTTTTGCTTTTCTTTCCTCCAATTGTTGAGGTGTCAACCTTGTAGGTTGAGGTGTTTTAGAAGATGGAGCATTATTCTCTCGATATATGTCAGGAGTGGTCCTTCTAGTAGCCATAGACATATTTTTACTTTCAACATTTATTGCCACCTTGAATGCATTCTCCAATGATTTGGGTTCCCAAAGGCAAACCTCATGCCAAATGTTATCCTTTAAAGTTCCCATGAATACATCAATCAAGTGCTCATTTGGAATATACATTACCTTTATATTCAATCTTTGGAAGTTCTCAATGTGCTCTGCAACCAAACCCTTTTGCTTAAGATTTACCAATTGGCTAAAGAAGGTATTTCTCCTTGTATCCTCATAGTGTGCTATCATTTCTTCCATGAACATTGTCCAAGTGACGAGTGATTTGCAAGAACAAAGCCATCGATACCACACAAATTGATTGGGTTCTAAATATAAAGAAGAAATTTGTACCTTTTGTGTATGTGGCACATCATGTAGATCAAAGAATTTATCCATCTGAAGTATCCATGTGATTGGATCCTTTCCATTAAACTTCCTCATATCGATCTTAGGAAACTGGTTGGTCTTCAAACCAAAGTTGGAGTTTCTCCATTCTTGATTCATCTTCCTTGTGTCCTCATCATGAATTTCATGGGATACATTTTCACTTTCAGGTGTCCTCTCTATTATAATTTTTTTAAATCTTTCCATGATCTCCCTTTTTAACCCCTCTATTTTAGTATCCATTATTGCCTCCAACTTAGCTTCGGTTGAATCCATCATCCCTTATAGTTCATCTTTTGTTACTGTCTTCTTTTGTAAATCATTTATATCTCTACGCATTTCTTCACCTCCATTAAGAGTCCAGGTAGGATTGTCTGGAGGCTTAATTGGTGTAGAAGTTCCCTTTTTTGGTGGCATTTTGGCCAAGTATCACTTTTAAGCCTTGATTTCAAGGTGGTTCTGCTAGACGATATTTCTTTTGCTATATCTCCAAAATTTCGGCCCTTCTAGGTCTGAAAATTTATTTTTGTATTTCTTTGATACGTCTTTTCTGCAATGCCACAAGTTTGATAAAAATTGGATGTGCCAAGTGGAAGTTATGGTAACTTGTCGACACCTTGCTGATTTTTGTCCCTTCTGGGAGAGCGTACTTGTAAAGCATGCCAAGATCACAATATATGATATTTGATTTTGAAAATTGTACCAAAAATAATATAGATTTTCCACTATCCAATGCAACTAGTCTCACTTAATTTTAATACTCACTGAAGAAGATATCATTGTTTTACTTGGAAGACCTATTTGAGACTAGTTAATATGACTAGTGAGATACCCTGTCTTGCACAGGGTGTATCTAAAAATGTAGGATGACCAATAATCTGAATTTTTTATCACAGGTATCTTGATAACTTCTATGAATATCCTCCAGATTTCAGGGTTTTAAATGTAACATAAATTTTTTTATAGTGAAAAGTCCGAGATGATTAAATTCAGTATGATTCTAGAACCCTATCTTACATAGGCTATATCTACGAAAGTATAAGGCCTTAGGTGCTGAAATTTTAACCCCACATACCTTGATTCGTATACTAAATATTGGCCTAGGGGTTCCTTCTGAAACATCATAGAAAACAAGTTATAGTGAAAATTCCAAGGTGTCTCATATGTAGCAGTGAAACCCCAAGACCTAGAGCTCTGATACCAAATGTTAGGAACCAAATACCAAGATAGCATAGAAAAACCTCAGAATAAGTACTCAATGCCTTGCAAAAGAGAGAATTTCATATAATAATCCTCTTTGAGGGGACAACCTCATTTTACACCACATAAATTTCCCAATACAAGATGATTCCAAATGAAAAGGTCTCCCTGGTATATATAGGAGACTAGGAGGTACAATTACAACTAATGGACCCAAGCCGACATAAATAAAATAATATTACTAATGCAATATGCCCTAATTAAGGCGTAATGTGCCACTATTTAGGGCTTAACATAGTACCAAAAATTATATGATTTCAAAAGTTTTTCATCATCATTTATAAGATTAGAACTCTGACTTACAAGTAAATTTTCCATTGAAAGAGTAGGAACTAGTTTCGGATCAGTTACTGAATTTCCTTCTAAAGAAGAGATATCACTATGTTCATTAGTAAAATCTTGAGTTTATTGATTTCTATTGAACCCTCCATGTGATGAGCAGTAACATAAGGAGATGTTTCAACTACATTATTAGGTTCAATAAAATTAGATGTGGAATCAATATTAACTAATGGATCTGGCATATTTTGTTCATCTTTATTTGATTTTGTTTGTTCATTAGCAGGAAGAACAAGAGAAGTAAAAAATTCAATCAAATATTATGTTGAAGGTAAATCCTCGAGATGAAATCTAAAACAAATTGACATGAATCTAGCATAAAATTCATTAAGAGATTCATTTGCATGCATAGAAAGATTTTCAATTTCTAAACACAATTATTCATAATTATGATTCTAATGAGCCAACAAAAAAACTCCATAAAATGGTCCCAAGAATGTATAGACTTAGCTAGTAGTGCTTTGTACCATTTCTAAATGCGTCCTTGGAATGTGATATTAAACAACCTGCAAATTTCATCGTCACTAGTCATGTCAGAATATTTGCATTTATTCATAAAATGACAAATATGATCAATAGCGAAAGTTTTACTCTCAGCATCAAATTTCAAATTAGACAAGGATTCGAACTGCTTTTTGGGTATGTACCTGGTAGGACTACATGAACTAAAAGCATGACCCAAAGTAGGAATATACAAATGAGCCATGATTAGTTAAGAAATTCAAAATAAAACTCTACACAGATAATTTATCTGTGGCCCTCCTTCTAGTGTAAAAAATGTTGATGGCCAAAACTGACCATGTTCAACATTTTAAGGAGACCACTCAACTAGGGCTCCAATTAGGCCCTTATCTGTTTGGGATGGTGATTCTGATTGGGTTTAATGGGTCCGATTACCCTTATCTAAAATTATCATAATCTAAATGCTAATCTAATCTAAACTAATCTATATGTACAGAGATATATACACGGCCTTCTATCTGTTAATGTATCTTATTACTTTCTTTTATCAACACAAAAAAGAGTAGGAATTACCTTCTTGCATTTGTTTGAAGACGAAAATCCTCTACTGAAACAAGGGCTCAACAAATCCACGCTTGGGTTCACTCCTACGAAAGGATACTTCTACAAATTTTTTCTAAATGCAAATGCAAATGCTATTCTATCTAAAATGCAAACAAAACAATAAATCTATTCTATCATGATTAGGAAGAGATATAGATCTCTTCTCAATCATGAGCAAGATAATGAAATATGGACCAGATTTGAATTTAGAACAAAATAGAGTTAATAGATAAGAGAATTAGTTCTAAGATCTACTTACTTGTTGAAACAAATATGCAAAAATAATTGCTTGATAAGTAATTATCAAATTCCTACTTTAACATATATCTGAATTCAATTGAAAATTGCATGTAAGCCAATATCGATCATGTTGGACTACACAAATAGTTCTATAGCATAACAAGAATAAAACAAAATGAATATGACATTAAGTTGGTGGATAACCAACAACTTAATCTATAACAGCTTACTTAAATGCACGATTCAATCCTTAATTTATCTCTGCTAAAACCTGCAAGTTAGCTTGACAATGTTTTAAATAAGCATGAATTATTTAAACTAACAATGTGATTGAATAAATAAACATACTCATATTAACAAAGAATAAACAAGAACTGAATAAACTCTTTATTATGTCTTCAAAATCAGCAATAGTGCTCAATAATGGATACAAAATAAGAAGTTCTTCCAAGATTGATCCAATAGATGGCTAATCCTCTACAAGATGAATACTCATTACAACAATGCAATGAGTCTCTACTCTTGCAACAATTCCCCCTATATTTTCCAGATCTATCCCCCCTTTACAAGAATAATACGAGACCTTTTATAATTTCTCAACTCAGGTCGAATTGCACCATTAGCTACAAAATTATGAATCAACTACAAAATTCAAAATGACCAAAAGGTGAAATTCTGGAAAACCCCCCTTAAGAAACATAATAATATCTTCAAAAATATATATTTTTTTACAAACAGGTCCTTATGAGAAGTAAACCGACCCATTCTGCAGATGGGTTTTGAACCATTTGGAGAAATTCCTATCGGTTTGCTCATAAATTGATCTACAAAATCGCCTCCTGAAAGTGATGTGATTTCTGAGCTGAGAAACATTAGTGCCACGCCAATCTCGATTTCTCCCAAATTATTAATTTTCCGAGGAAATGGTTTGGGGTGAAGGTAAAGAGATCCATTTATGAAGTGTGTTTTCAATCGTTTGAAGTGATTTCTCACTGATCCCCTGGAAATTGACTTGCAAAATTTCTTTGTGTGAGTTGGTCGTAACAACAAATCTGGGAAATTCCTCCTCCTTCCTGATAAGATTTCTCCCAAAGTGTTCATTTTCCGAAGAAATAGTTTGGGATAAAGGTAAATATACCCATTTGTGAAGTGGTTTTTCAACCATTTGAAGATATTCCTCACCATTTGTTCAAGATAAAATCTAGAAGATAGCCTCCTGAAACTGATACAAATTTTCCATTTGATGTTGCCCAAGCATTATGCCTTGTAGAGATGAATAATTTTAACTCAATGAATTATTTTGGGAATATCTTGGAGACTACAATTGAACTGCATATCTGTAATAGACACTTGTAACAAAAATAAATTAAATTAATAACAAAAATCTATTAAAAGATGAACTACAAGATCTCCAAATCTTAATTAACCAAAATCAATTAATAAAATCAAATCTAATTGATATCACTTATTCTAAATATACCATATTGCACATTATATTTTGAGATTTGGGAATATTTTGCAAATTTGAGGAAATTAATTTCATATGATTTAATAAACACTCAATTGTTGGAAAATTTTAATTAACCAATCGAACCATATTTTAGAATCACGTGTTAATTATTGAATAATAAAGATATTCCTCATAATCTTGTTTCAGAACAAAGTGAATATGAGGAATTCACATTAAAACTGTTATAAATAATTAACCAAGTTGTTGTGATATAATAATATCCAATGAAAAACCAATCCAATCACCCAAATGATAAAATATTTACATGACTATATAAGAAAATGAAACCAAACTAATCATATCAATGGAAATATATCAATGAGAGGAAGATGATGAGAATGTCAAAAGGAAAAACAAGACATACAAAAACACTAGAGATAGAAAGCCAAAAAGAAATCAAAATGACATTACCAAAATTAATAAGGGGACCCCTTTTATTTTCTTGAAAGGGAGAAGACCAATACGATCTCCCTATGGAACCTGTCTACAACCTCATCAACCTATGCTACTTATGCTTATCATCTTCTTCCCCTTACCCTTCGATGTGGACACTATGAAGCAATATGAACATAATAATGACACTTAAACCATCTGTATCCTCCCTGGACACCATCCGAGTCTCCTCCTGAATACAATCAGTACATATCCTCTCAAACCCTCAAAACATCTCTCATGCATAGATCCCTTGCACAAAAGGTTCACAGAACATGGGAAGACCAACTCAACATCCAATAACAGTTGTCCATCTTGGAACAACATGACATAGTCCTTCTCCTCAATCCCTGAGGCTGAGAACACACTCCTAGCACCCATAACACATTTTCCACTTTCAAAACACCCCTTAACTCCATGAGGAATACCACTACTCTAGATCCTTGTACTACATGCCCAATCCTCCTACCAAGGTCCTTGTACATACATGAGTCAGACATTGTGAAACTCATGAAAAACTCTTGTGCCCTTGTCATGTGTCGGTGGCTCTCACCATATAAGAACCATGCAATCCTACAAGGAAATAATCCTTCTTCCCCAAGTCACTACCATCCAATGAACTTCTCCCCAAGTCCATCATCCGAGTCACCAAAAACTCTTTTTGTCTGCACATGCTACCACTGATGTTGTGTCCTCGTCTGAACAGTCCTAAGTTGTGGATGGACACTCAGTCTAGTCCACTCTAGACCTTCACAATTCATCTCTGCAGTGTCCTCATCCTCCTGGGTCAAATACCTCATACATCATCATACATTGATATTGTGCAACCCTCCGACACAATGAAGACTCTATCTCATCAACCCATGGTACACAAAAAACTATCTTGTCTGTGCCAAAGAATTCAAGATGCATCCATCATAAATCATGATGACAAGTCACTGAAAGTCCATCCATAGCATTGACAATCTGCCACACAACATACTTATGTGATCTGGTCTCTTCGCCAATCCACCAAAACTCCCAACCTGCCACACCATCGAGCTAAAATATCCCACAACTCCTCGTTTAGATGGTCTTCTCAATGTCTCAAACCATAGACCATCTAACTTGTTTCCACCTGCAACCGTCTTTGTAGCTCCCTCTCAGAGCTAACTCCTCAACTACCTCACAGTTGTCACATGTGACCTACCTAGAACAAGAACAACACTCCTCTAGTGTTGTATCCAAATGTGTCTCAAGATGATCTCCCTCTCTTAAGATCCCAAGCTTTGATACCATTCCAATTTTCACATGCACTTTATGTGACTAATTTTTAGATCTGAAAATTGTTTCCTAGTGAACCAACAATAACACCCTAGTTGTTATCACTGAACAATTCTACAGTGAAAATTATTGTCTGAAAACATATGCAGCAGAAACACAAAGATCAGAGATGAATCATCAATACACATGAGACACAATTTCAGTTCTTTAATCTTGTTAACATTAGAAATCCCGAGGGAAAAACCATCCCTCCCTACTAATACAAGATCACCAAAAATCTGAGGACAACCTTGTCCTTTAAAGTCACCAAAACTGAGAACAAATTTGTTCTCCAATGACCATACAAATCAGAAATCAAACCTCAACAATATCCCCAGGAATCTCCTCTACACACGAATCTGATGTAGACCACCTCTACGACCCGCTGATTTCATATTTCAGCATGTACAAATTTGTACCATCCCAGAAACTCAAATATGTGATTCACCAACTGACAACCAGTGAACATACGTTGTTTTCTCCACTACAAATTATGTATACCCTATACGTGATTCATCCTTCTACAACCCATGTATATACATGCTTCATCCTCCTGCAAACCATGTATGGTATGAAACATTCACTCCACATGTGTGACCTTCTTTGCTCCTATCTCTTGGGCCAGATTCTCCACCTTGGAGACGTCCCCTTTACTAAGATCACCAATCCTCCTAGCACAAGTGTAGACTCACTTATGCTAGCTCCATCATGTCTCCACACAGTCTACATGATATTTAATGTCGCAATGAACTCTCTCATTTATATACAGGTCCTAGGGGTGAACATGGAATCCCCTCCACAAGTCAACATCAAATTAGGCTTTCCTTGTGGGTGTGAATCCCCAACACAAGCCCACAAAGATCATCACCAAACCCATGAAGCCCCTACTCAAATTCGAGGGGGTTTTAACCAAACTGAAAGTGTGATGTAGTGCCCACTACGATTCCCACATGCCCAACCCTAGGTTCATGGGAGAATACCTACCCGAAGCTACAAAAATCAACAATCTTGAGCTCACCTCCACCGATTACATACCCGAGATACACCAAATATTGTTGAGAAAACTCGCATTTCTTGAGATTGGTCAGTAGTTGGTGCTTCTTTAGGGTCTCTAACACCTGCATAAAATGTGAGATGTGATCCTTACAGGTAGCACTATAAACCGATATATCATCCAAATAGACAATAACAAATGAATCTAGATAAGGATGTAAAACATCATTCATTAGTCTCATAAATGTAGCTAGTGTGTTTCATCAGTTGAAAGGCATAACCATCCACCGATACAAACCTTTCCTTGAATTAAACGCAATCTTCCAAGTATTTTCTTCTTTGACTCGTACTTGGTGATATCCCAATTTCAAATCCATATTAATGAAGTACTTGGCATGCTGCAGTTAATCCAACAAATCATTGATATCGGGTAGAGGATATCGATTCTTCAGTGTAATCTTGTTCAATTCCCTATAATCAATACACACTCCAAGTCCCATCCTTCTTTGGCACAATTATGATGGGTGACCCACAAGGTGAGGTACTTGGTCGAATCACACCCTGATCCAACAATTGTTGCAACTGCTTTTTTACTTCATTTTCTTCCAAAATGGAATGTCTATACAACCCAATATTCAACAAGGGGGAGTATGGAAATAATTCGATTTCATGCTCCACTTCCCTCTTAGGTGGTATCCCTTTAGGCTCATGGAACACTCCCCTGTATGCCTTTAGAAACTCATACAATTCATGTTTTTGTTGGAATATTGGTTGTTGTCATTGATGTCAACCCTAGTCATGGGTTTTGGACCGCCAAAGTTGATGAAGGTATTTGGACATGAAGGAAATTCACATGCATAACACCATGGATGGATAGTATACATCATGTTTTGGTGGTATGTGGCACGT
Source organism: Picea sitchensis (assembly GCA_010110895.2). Classification (NCBI taxonomy): domain Eukaryota; kingdom Viridiplantae; phylum Streptophyta; class Pinopsida; order Pinales; family Pinaceae; genus Picea; species Picea sitchensis. The sequence goes on along the minus strand of SNQJ01S0007028.1, from coordinate 37,956 downwards.
CATTGGATCCTCATGGTTGAGGGAGAAATAAAATTTTGAAGATTACAAAGTGAATTGAAGAAGGAAATTACATGTAGGCCTTGAAGATAATTAAAGAAAATAATTACAAAAATAAGAAAGTGTCAATTAAAATTTCAATGTTAAAAAGAGTGACATAAATGGTATAAAATAAAATATCATTATACATTCATTTTGAAACACAAGTCAAATTTAGGAGGAAATCAGAAGTAAATAAGATGAATATCAGGGAGGATGATCTTTTGGTGATGTGTTCTAAGGTTTTCCAGGTAAAAGCTGTCATAACTTCTTCATCAGAATCCAAATGAAGTGGGACAAATTGCATTGGAAAGAGTCACAGATTGTAGTTTCTTGTGTCTGAGTTTCAGAATATGATGTTAAATGTTGAGTGTGAGGGCATTCTATACAATTTCGGTCTCTTGAATAAACCATAGTTGAACAAGGTCTACCATTCTCTCTATAGCTTCTTTTTGGGGAGGATTCAAGGAGTGGAACTTGGAGGAGCTTCAGAGAAAAAATTGTGTAATATTATTTACATGATCATATTATTCCAAGATTTGAATAATTGTAGAAATTGAAGAAGTCTCGGAAGCATTATCAAGTTCTGGGTGGTTGGTTGATGGTGATGAGGATTTAATGTAAGTTTATTATCTCTCGTATTCTTGGGTGGAAGGAAGAGACGGGATGGATAGTTCAAATCTCTTGATATTGGAGGATTGTATCTTCCTCTTGGAGGTTTATCCTCCTTTACATTAGAGTCAAATCTCTCTTGATATTGGAGGATTGTATCTTCCTCTTGGAGGTTTATCCCTCCCTTTACACTTGGAAGCTGTAGCTACCTTTGGAAGTCATTACTTCCCTTGAACAATAACTATTGATTATTTTTCATATATTGTGCATGGTGTATTTTGGTGTAACTCTTATACTATTGTTCATTTCTCATTGGATATAATTGAATGGTTTAAGTATAAGTTGAAAAAGATTTTAAATTGTACTTGATACTGATTCACCCCCCTCTCAGTAACAACAATTTCTTCTCCTTAGTATACCCTTCGAGGGATGTCTTTACTTTTAAGGTCTTTTCACCAGATTGGTTTTCCCTTAGGAAAAGTAAAACATATTTCTTGCTAGAGTTGATCAATTTCTTAGCTTGATTGGTACTTACCACTGAATTTTTTTATTTGCCTTTGTGCACATTGATGATGAAGGATTTATCATCCTTGATGAGGTGGTATTAGTTGCTTCTCCACATGAATATGGCATCCCCCATATACATGTAGGGGATTCCAAACACTACCCCTCATACATCCAATGTTGCTACGCCTAATTCTACTTCATCTATAAAATTAACAGTTACAACAAATTTAATCTTGCATTGGTTTGTTTCCTTGATATTTGTATCCTTGTTGTTGGGTATGCGTTATATTATTTGCATGACCAAATATAGTGTCTGCATTGTGATGGGCACGTGGGGAGGTTTCAGGGGGATGAGAGCAACACCCCCAAAATTTCCTTTTTGGTAGTTTTTGTGTTCATTTTTTTGCATTTTTTTGGAAAATGGTTTTCACCGATTGTTTTCTACTTTTGGTTAAGGAATTAGGGTTGTTGACTAATCCAGGTCAATGTATTAAGGGTTTTGGATGTCATGGGATTATATATATATATATATATATATATATATTGTATAGTAAACAATGAAGATACATGATGAATAAAAGATTAGAGGTGTGACTCTAAACAAGTTGTTGGTTTTCCCCGTTTGGGTTTCCAGGGTAAAATATCTATGTAATATGTGTGTGTGTGCCATTGTTAGGGACCTAACCTCCCTAACCCCTCACATAGGTAGAATAATATATTTTCCATGTAATAAACACCGACATTAGTTAATAAGGTCTATTTAATAAATGTGGACAAGTCAATGTAAGAAGACCTAATAGAAGCTTCAACTTCTAGAAAGATCTTCCTCCAGTATGTTCTATAGAAGATAAAATTAGTGTAGATGTTAACCTTGTACAATATTTACTGCAAACAAATTTCCAGTTAAAAAACATAAAATATACAATGGAAAATAGAAACATTACACAAAGATTTTTCCCCTGGAAACCCAAACTGGGAAAACCAACATATTCTATATTCATTCATAGCGATACATTGTTTACAATAAAATATACATATAGGAGCCAACAACATCCAAAACCCTAACCAAATAACTTGGATTAGTAAAAAACCCTAATTCCTTATCTGGAAATAAAAAACCAGCGGAAACAACCATGTGCCAAAAAATCGCCCAACAATGGACACTAAAAATTGAGGAAACACGAAAAACAAGGCAAAAATGTGACACGTTTCCCAAGGCAAAACCATTTTCTCGGGGGTGATGCCCCCGAACCCTCACGCAGGGGGATTTTACCTTCCTACACCCCCCAAGGGGGGTGCCTAGCGGACCCCCCTGCGTGCCCAACACAACGCAGACACAACTACTCGTGCAAGGAATATAACACATTCCCAACAATTAATATAAATAAGAGTAGGATGCATGCGGAAAGCATTGTCTTGAGAATTATTGTAATAGAGAGATTCTCTATTGGAGGTTGACCCCTCAAAGAGGCAAGTGAACTTTTCTTTCTATCAATAAAGGTATCATTTTTTATCATGGTTCTCTACATTTTTTTGTTCCGTTGGTATTTTCTGCAACATTTATGTTTTCTGTTTAATATAATAGATATAGTACCTAACAAGGGGTATCATAGCGCTTTCCTCAACAAAAATTGTGGGAATTGCTTTTCCAGGGTAGAGACGTAAATTGTTGGCATATTTAAAGAACACATATTTTCCGCTCAGTGGGAAAAACTACGGTGGGAAAAACTACACGTGGAAAATATAAATCGTTTCACAGGGTTACTTAGAAACAAACGTTTCACCTTGTTGGAAACGTATGTAAGCCCTGTTGGTACCCCTCAAGTAGTACCACATCATATAGAATATATACACGACCATCACTCCCACATACTGTCAGGTATATTAGGAGTCCCCTAGGTCTCCTGAAACCATCTCTGATCGACTGTCTGAATGCTATAGTGACATCAAGAACAACACTCATGAATATACTCTTTAGTACCTCGGTAATCAGGTAGTATGGCTACGGGTATGATTGAGCCTCCTTAGTTGGTGCCCTGAGATATTGGGAGGATTACTACTGTTCGAACCTACACATATATCAGAGAGCTATAGCACATGGAAACCCCTTGTTTGTAGGAACCCTAGAAATCCTAACCCTTGGGAAAGAAACATAAAAAAAAAGGAACAAATTGGATCTGTTGTCATGCAACCCTAAATCCTACATTCCGGTTGCAAAATTCCTTATTCGAGACCTATTCCATTGGATTCCTCTCTTTTCCATGATCATAGTGGTACCTATCATTTTTAAGCCTATTTTTTTTTCCGTGGACCCAACCCCCTTTCCAACACCCTTATTTTTGATTTATCCCATTGGATTCCCCCTTTTGCCCTGATCGTCATGGTACCTATCAATTATAAGCCTTTTTCCTATGGTACCACCCACACTCGACACTCTTATTTGACACCTATCCCATTGGCTTTCCATGTCACCATGATCACAATGATACATATCACCTCTCCATTTTGTTTTCCAGTGGACCCAGTCCCCATTCCAGGCACCCCAACTTGCCACGTGATCGAAACTCACACCCAATAACTACAGGCCAAAATCGCCAAGAATAAGGCCTAGTTTGACTATTTAAAGGCACAAGTTTGGACCAAATTTCTAAAGATGACGACCGATTTGACCAATTAAAGGGAAAATTGGACAACAAATTTGTCACCCTCAATGTTGCTCTCAACCAGTTGTTGAACCGATCCCATGAACCCCCTTCCCTGAACAACCCTCCCAAGTAGATGGTTCTGACTCCTCCCATACTATGTCCTTTCATTCCAAACCCTTTCATCCTGACCCCCATCTTCCCCGAGTTTAGTTCAATAAATTTGATGGCTACGATCCCACAGGTGTTAGAAAAACAGGACCGCGGAGCAATAAAATAAAACAAATGCAGAAACAAAACACATAAGACACACAATACATGAGAGACATAGATTTACGTGGTTCACCCAGTGTGGGCTACGTCCACCAGAGAAATTGTCAGGTCCTTCCTTTATTATTATCCAACAAATGAAGGGATACAACCTACAACAAAACCCGCTGTAACTTCCTCTTCTTTCTCTCACAGTCTCCTCACAACAAAACTCCACAGAACTTCTCTTCTTTCTCTCACAAATTTCCTCTCAATACAATATTCACTATCATCCATACCAAGTAATACATTTCCCCCATAAAAGAGGGGGTTTCCCTAGGGCAAAACCCTAACATAATATCTACCACTAGATCTCACGTAATCTTGGCAATGAACGGTCCGCATTTACAATGAAATTGGCTAACATAATTTTTACAAGTACTCTTTATGCTTCAAGCCATCAATTTCACCGGGGTCTGCCCCCAGAGCCTCTTCACCGGGATAGCCCCTCGATCTGCCCCCCCGGACCCCGCAGAGGGGGTACCCCCCCTCTGCACTCCCCCGCGTGGAAGAGTGTACATACTGCTAGGGTGTAAATACTTCATGGGGTATAAACACGGCTGAAAGCAAGGACCTCTGAATCAGGAAGATAATCAGGCTCCACAACGAACAACAGGCTGGGTCACACACATGAAGCATTATTTCTCTTTGCATGGCATTATTTATGATTTGGCCAAACTTTGTTATGTTGTTCTCTATCTAGATCTTGAATGCTGACAATGGTGGAAATGGAGTAAAATGCATGCCAAGGGTATGTTGCTTGGACCCAGTTTGTTGGAGAGCCTTATGAACACTTTAACATTGACACCCACTATTTAGTCTATTTGACCAAGTTGAAATGGTTTGGAACAATGGAATACTTTATAACCACCTTTGAGAAATTTTATTTCAGAACAGAGGGCATGGAAAATGCCTTCTTTACATAATGTTTTATTAGTGGCCTAAAGGATGAAATTCGTGCCCAAGTTCTCATGGCATGACCCCAGACTTGGTTGGAAGCTAATAAATGCACCAAAGAATCACAACATGTTGTCTTTCCCTAGAAAATAAAACCTTCTTTTCTCCCCGACCCTTGACCTACCAATCCCACCCCTCATGCCACCCCTTTCAAGATCTAGAAATTAACTTGGGTAGAAATGGTTGAATGCCAACTCAAGGGTTTTTGATATAATTGTGATGAAAAATATTTTCCTGGGCACAAGTGTAAGGAAAATAAGTTTTTTATGGCCATTTATGAGGATGTTGCTAATGCAGAGGCTGAAGCTTCCCCTGTGGAAGAGCTACCCCCCACAGATGATACTACTCCACTCGCTGATCCACCAGAAGTTGAACCACTGAATTTGTTGCATGCCCTCACTAGATTCTCCTCTCCCCAAACCTTCAATCTCATTGGCTACATTAAGAATAGGAAATTCGTAATCCTTGTTGATAGTTGCAACACCCATATTTTTATTCACCATCACATTTCTCAAGAAATCAATTGTTATATACATGCCATCAACAATTTTTAGATCATGATTGCCAATGGCGATTTCATGAAATGTGGTGGGCGTTGTGAAAATGTGTGCCTAAAAATTGGCCAGTATCACCTGAAATCTTATATGTTTGCTATCAACATGGGCAGTTGTGACATTGTGCTTGATGTTGAATGGTTGCACACTCTAGGTCCCATCCTCATGAATTTTAATGAATTAACCATGCAATTCCAATAGGAGGGACACAAATATTAGTTCCTAGGCATCACAATAGGCTCCCTTTAGATCATCAGTTCCCATCGAATAGAAAATCTCCTTAAAAAAGGTCATTCATGTATTATTTTCGAACTTCATTCCATTCAAGTAGTTGAGATTCCGTCTGTGCACCTTAACCTCCAATCTATCTATTGGCGTTATTGTTCATTTTTTTATGGCAGCATACACGTGTATAAACAGATCATTTGTTAGCATTGTGGAGTTTTTCGGCATTATTATTTATGGCAGGTGTAGTTGTCATTGATGGCAAACTAAGAAAAACTATAACTAAACAGTGAGCCAAACTGTCTTAGTTATCACCACAAATGGTGCATACATATGTGTTGAAGATTTGGAGATACTAGTGTTAATCAAAGAAAATAAATCAACGGTCTCTATTCTTTTGAGATTGAGCGATGGGATCAGACGTTGCAAAATTCCATCGCTGAGAGGGAATGGCACACTCAAAACAAATCTCCAAGATTTCCGATGCGCTCTGAAGGCTCAAGTCATAGTTCTAACAATTATAAATCAACGGTGTGGATTATTCAAGCAATCTAATAGGAGGGAAGCTATGAATTCTTTTCTCTTGACCTATCATGATCGAACATGAAGTAATTTATTAGTTACAGTCAGTTACAGAGGTTGAAACTAATTCTTGAAGGGGATTTGAACTGTTTTTGATTATATAGCACTCTTGCTATGAAGAATAAGTGTGAGAGGAGAGACATTGGAGCGTGAGCTGTAACTCTCAAATAGTAAGGAGGAAATGTATGGTATCTCTATGATTGAAAATGAATAGAACAAAAGATACACAATTACGATGAAAGCTGAGAAGATTGAGGCAGAGATGCAAAGATGACATTTGTGCAGAGTCAATTATGACATTGAAGGTAAATCAAACCCAGAGGAAGTTCAAAGGTATGTAATGATTAGATAAGTGTCAAAGGTGTTGTCTCTAAAATTGCAGAGTTCATTACCTATAAATATGTCAATGAAATTCATAGGTTGAGTTACAGAATTTATGACAGAGTCTACAAAAGAAGAATTGAATTACAAACAAGATTTTGACAAAGATAATTTTTCAGAGAGATTGAGTTACAGGATTAAATTATTCAAAGGATAAACAGAGATTGTATTAGATGTATTATGGTAGTGACTGGTTCTTATGATTACTTTGATTGAGATTGTGATTGCTTAAAGTTCAGAGGTTGGTGTCCCAAATTTCAAGGGTGGTAGGGAGGTGCAAGGAAGGAATTCAGTCCTTATCATTCAAGTTGGTGCTTGAACACATGAAGTTGTGGCTTCCTTCTAGTTGAAGCTAGAGAACCAGGGAGGAAGGGAGGAGCTAGAGAGACTGAGTCTCATTGCAAGTTGAAGCTTGCATTCATGCAGTAGGAGCTGTCTTTCAATTGGTGCTGAGCATATGGAGGTTGTAGCCTCATTTGAGTAGTTTCTCAGATAAAATATAATGTAAAGAGAAGTTGGTGCTTGCCTTACATTTAAAAGAAGAAGAGGTTTTTTCCCTTTATGGGTTTCCTCATTACATTACTGTGTCACTGTCTATTTGATATGTCTAATTGTTTATTCTTACATACTTGCTGAGATAAGCTATTCATAAGTAAAGAAGCAAATTGTGTTAAAAAATTAAAATCAGTAAATTTTGTGACTAACTGATTCACCCCCCCCCCTCTAAGTTAGTCTGACTGGTCCAACAATTGGTATCAGAGCTAGGTTATTTCAAGATTCAGTTTAATCACTGGAATTTTGATCCTTAATAATGGATAGGAAATATAATTTTACTAAACATGAATTACCTCTGTTTGATGGACATAATTATGCTTTTTGGAGTATCAGGATGAAGTTGTTTTTGCAGTCTCAAGGAGTAGATGTTTGGCAAGCTGTGTTGAATGAATATAAGGCTCCAACAACAATTCCAACAGATGTTGCAGGGAAGAAACTCTATGAAAGTAATTCCAAAGCTATGTGTAAGGTAGCTAGAGAGGTAGTTAGGGGGGGGGCAAAGGGCCCATAGTGATAATAGTGGAGGTCATTCAATGTAAGGTGGACTAGGTCCACTATATTATTAAATAAGGCCCACTATGGTAGTTAGATATAATAAATGGGTAATTAGATATAATAAATGTAAGAGGAC
>SNQJ01S0007028.1:9325-26122 GCA_010110895.2 Picea sitchensis | reverse complement strand
CAAAACCAAAGAATATAAGAAAATGTATAAGAATCCATTTCAAAGAAATTCTTATAAAAAGAAAAGTCTATTCATAAAAAATAATAGTGAGTCCTCAGATATAGATGAAAGTGATGAAATTTCAGATATAAGACTTTTTATGGCTACATAAAATCATAATGATGAACGTATTGAAGAAGAGGAAGGTGAAGTTGACCTGGAAGCTGAACTTGTAAGTGCTTTGTCTGAATTAAAGAAAGTAAGAAGAAAATGCAAACAATTCAAAAGAGAGATTGAGACTTTAGATCAAGAATTACATAAGTCAAACAATTTGATTGAAAGCACTGATATCATGTTAGTTGACTTAAAACTCAAAATAGAAGAGGCTAGAGTGACTGAAGATGCTCTAAATAATATACTTGCAGAAAAGAATAAGGAAAATGGTTTAAAACTTGAAGTAGTTTTATTAAGAAAGAAAGTACAAGAAAATAACATGAATCATAGTTCTCAAGTGTTGGATCAAATTATTTGTGTTCAAAGATCAACTTATGATAAGACTGGAATCGGGTATAAATATGAATTTACTAATGCAAGCTCTAGCTCAAGTTTTGAAAAAGAAGGTACAAATCATACAAATGAGAAAAACACCTACAAGAAGAAGGGATCAGAAAAGCAAGAAGATAACCGGGCTTCAAGAATGCATAGAAAAAGTTATGGCAGACATCAAAACAAGTTTGAAGGGTACTGTTTCTTTTGTTATAATTATGGACACAAAGCAACTTTCTGTAATGCCTTTTCAAGAAACATTAGTGCACATAACAATCATGGCATATCTAGATTTGAATATGAAAGAAGACATGATAAATCTATTCAAAACAATGTGAACAACTCACATAATAGATTTGATTCTTTGAAATTTTAAGTTGAATGTTATAGCTGTAATAACTTTTGACATATTTCAAGAAACTGTTCAATGAATCTTCAAAAATATGTTATAAACCAATACTCAAATCAGAAAATTAGTTATTGGAAAAGGAAGAATGATCATTTAGAAATTGAAGAGTGAAAACTTTCTTTACAAGCTGATCATAAAGTTAAATGGTGTGTGGAGAGTGGATGCTCAAAACATATGACATGTAGAAAAAAAATCTTTGTTTCTTTAGATGAAAGAAAAGAAGGTACAATCACATTTGGTAATGAACAATCAACTCAAATAGTTGGACGAGGCACTGCTTTTTTAAACAATAAAGACATAATGGCTGAAAATGTTTTATTGGTTGAAAATATGGAACATAACATGTTGAGTGTAATTCAAATATGTGATAAAGGGAATTTTATGATATTTGATTCTAAACAGTGTCAAATCATGGATGTTAAAACAAATCAGTTAGTTGGAACAGCTACAAGAACATCAAATAACATTTACATTTTAGATGAGAATGATGAAAATTGTTATCTTGGACATGAAGATGAGAGCTAGTTATGGCATAAAAGACTTGGAAATATTAACTTTGACAATCTGATTCAGTTATATAAAAAGGAACTTACCTATCATAAAGAATCTTTCCAACTCTATTTGTAAACAACGTCAACATGGTAAACATACTAGAGTCAAGTTTAAAACAAAGGAATATTCTACAACAAAACCTTTGGAAATAATACATGCTGATGTGTGTGGACCTATGAGGACAATAGGTTTAAATGGTGAAATATACTTTCTGTTATTTGTGGATGATTTTACTCGGATGACTTGGTTGTTTTTTTTGAAAAAGAAGTCTGAAACATTTAGCTGCTTTCAAGTTTTCAAAGAATTGACTGAAAATGAAATTGATATGAAGATTAAGTGCTTAAGGTCAGACAATGGAGGAGAGTTTGTGTTAAATGAATTTAAAAATTACTGTGATGAAAATGGCATTAAAATACATTTCTCTGTTACAAAAACACCTAAGCAAAATGGTGTTGTTGAAAGGAAAAACATAACTGTTATGGAGATGGCAAGAACAATGTTAAATGAGTCCAGATTGAATGATATGTTTTGTCCTCAAGTTGTTCATACTGCTGTACACATCTTGAATAGAAGTTTGCTAAGAAATAATACTGATAAAACACCCTATCAGTTATGGAAAGGAAGACCAGCAAACATAAAACATTTTAGAATTTTTGGGAGTAAGTATTACATTAAAAGAGTTGATAAAAATCTAGGAAAATTAGATTCTAGAACTTATGAAGGCATATTGGTTGGATATTCATGTTCAAGAAAGGCTTAGAAATGCTATAATTTCAGATTAAGAAAGATTGTTGAATCTATAGATGTAAAGTTTGATGAGTCCTCATTTTTGAAGTCCAAATCTAAACAAAAGGATCAATAAATACAAGAAATATATGAAAAGCATAAGATGGATAAAGAATTAAGTGAAATAGAAGAAACTGAGGTTGATGAGCAATTAACTCCTACATCAATACAGGGCACAACTCCATCCAAAAGCATAACTCCATTTAAGACTCCAAGCAAAAGAATACATAAAAATCATCCTGAAGAACAAATCATTGGTGACATAAATTCAGGTATTGGAACAAGAAATAGAAGTTTATAATCCACTTCAACTCATGAACATGCATCACTACTTTCTTTGATTGAACCCAAAAATATTGAAGAAGCAATTAAAGATGAATACTGGATGAAAGCAATGAAAGAAGAGATTAGTCAAATATAAAAGAATAAAACATGAGAATTGGTTCCTAGACCATTGAACACGAATGTTATTGGGGCTAAATGGGTTTTCAGAAATAAGATGGATGAAGCAGGAAAAGTAACAAGAAATAAAACTAGATTGGTTTGTAAAGGGTATGCACAAGTAGAAGGAATTAATTATGGAGAAACTTTTGCTCTTGTTGCAAGAATGGAATCTATTAGGTTGCTTTTAGCCTATACTAGTTCTAAGAACATTAAATTTTATCAAATCGATGTAAAATCTGCATTTTTGAATGGTGATCTAGAAGAAGAGGTATACATGGAACAACCAGATGGTTTTTAGGTACAAGAAGCAAAACAATATGTCTACAGGTTGAAAAAGGCTTTATATGGACTAAAACAAGCACCAAGGGCTTGGTATTCCAGGCTTGATAACTACTTAAGGTAGCAAGGATATAGGAAAGGTAACACTGACAATAATCTCTATATCAAAGAAGAGAATGATAGCTTGGTCTTTGTAGAGATTTATGTAGATGAAATTATTTTTTGAAGTAATGATGATAACCTTAGCAAACAGTTTGCTGAATGTATGAAAAATGAGTTTGATATGTCTATGCTTGGTGAAATGAAGTTTTTCTTAGGTTTGCAAATTAATCAATCTGATAAGGGTATTTTCATTTCTCAAAAAAGTATATTCATGAAATGCTTAAGAAGTTTCAGATGCATGATAGTAAACCAGTTGGCACTCCTATGGTTACTGGCTGTAAATTAAGTAAATTTGATGATTCTAAAGAAGTTGAGCAAACAATGTACATGTTGGGGCTCAGAAATGTCCTATTCTCATCCACCTTTCCCTTCATCCTTCTTCACATTTCATTGCCCTATTAACCTTTCATCATATCATTTCCATAAATATACTTGGGTTTCACCTTATTGTTCTCCACTTTATTCATTTTAGTATTTAAAAATACTTGCGGCTTCAATTCAATTTTATTCATTTTAGTATTTAAAAATGAATTACATTAAAATTTTAGAAAATCAACATGTTTTCATATATATTTCTGTAAATATGTGAGCTTTGTAATGTGTAGGAATATGTGAAATTTAATTTGAATTTAAAGACTCATTATTCAACTTTTCATTTCACAGCTTTATATAATCGTGCTTCATTCCAAGTGAGATCATGGAGATTTGGTTGAATATCCGATCTAAGATATATGAGAGATATTTGTGATTTTAGCGGATTATATTTTGTAATAATGAAATAGCTGAGAGAATCATGGATATGTATTAATGAGATGGTTATCTTATCTTCAATACTCTCATGTATATAAGTGAGTGTTCTCTCTTCATGAGAATTTAATTAGGATGTAATTAGAATTATAGTCATTAGGATTCAAAAAGAGAAAGGGATTCTCCTTAGCTTTGATTCATATTCTTCATTGTTATGCTTTCATGATTGTCATTTGATTATTGTTGTAATTCCAAGATAGCTTTATTGTGTGAGCTCACATATGTTATTGTCGTTAACTCTTCTAATGACTTTGTATTGCTTTTCCTTTATGTAATTTCCTTCTTTCCTAGATTAGTTTCTTTTCAGAAATTTAGATTAGATTTCTTCTACTTCAGTCTTGAATATATATTGTGTGTGCTTCATAAGCCTATTAACTTTGGATTGACAAATTAAATGGTTGGGAAAATAATAAATGGAATTAATGACAATATTTCCGCCTAACATTTTGGTGCTGCCGGTCAGAAGCTAACGGTGATCGAAGCTTTCTAGTTTGATTTCGCAAGTGTGTTTGCATGTTGGTAAGGCTGTTAATGAGCGAATCCAATGTTTCAGTGAATTGGCCCTTACGCAATTTCAAATTTTCAAGTGTGAATTTCAATTTTTGCAATTTTTTTTTTTTTGCAACCGCGGGAAGAGGTTTTCATTTTCACTTACTCAAAGCAAGAACCCCCTTTTCGGACAATATGACGATTTTAACAATGGCCAATTTTGAACGGCTCACTTTATCCTAGATAGTTGGGACTTCCTCTTCCTTGAAGAGGGAGATTCGACGAGATCAAGATTCTAAATACCTCCACTGAAGATTCAAACATCTGTTAACTCGCCAGATCCCGATGACTAACAATCATTCGGGAACAGAGAGGAAGATGAAGAGGAGTTACAACATGATCTCCAGCGGAGTAAGGTACCATGCCTATGAAAGCATTATTGAACAATGGTTCTAGGTAACTACTCAATTAGATCAGTCTTTTGTTTTTACTTAGTTAGTTTCGCCTGGAGAAGGACTACAGATTCATTCACTCTCAGAGCATTTTCACTTTTCATTCGCTATTGTTCGGCCAATGAACATATTGCCGGTTATCAAGCATTTAGCGGGCTTTACCCTACCAATGCTATCGCATCCAATTTTAATTCTAATTAGCATAAAGTAGGTGGATTTTTCAGTTTTGTTTTCACCTAGAATAAGTATGCTCCGAAGCTCATGCCATCGCCATGAGATCAAAAAATTGGGATGATTTAGATTAATTTCATGAATAAAGAAATTAATGGTTTGCAGTATGCATAATCGATTTTATGGTTAATTTGTAAATCATTTTGCTCCATTTACAAAACAAAAAAAACATTTTTGTAAGTTGAAGTTTTGAGTGTTTCTATGACAAAAACAAGGATGCAACTATCCTTATTAAATAAAGTTGAATCTTACATACCATATCATGCCGAACAATGAATTTTTTTATTTTTATTTTTGTTGTAACAATGATCTGCAAACAATAAAACAATAAATGGCATTAGAAAGATAAAACAAACAAAACAAAAATAATAATAATAATAAAAGGTTTGCAACAACGCTGAAACAATAGCTAAACATTGCAAAACCTACAAACTTCTCACTAATTTGAGAACGCAACAATGCCATCTTTTTGCCTTCATCCTTATAAAGTTGTAACTATGGTCGAAACTATGTTACCCACTTTCTCTGAATTGTGCATTATCCATGCCAAGCCTGCAATAGCCATAGTATAACGCCTAGTATCCGAATTATTTGGAAATTATGTGTACACTGTCATTTATCTCTTTGATTTTATTATGGATCTTGATCCTAACCACCAAATCAAATTTGATTACAAAACAAGAAAATCAATCTTTATCCCTACATATCCTCAAGCGGTGATCCACTCTTACAATTATCAAATTCAATCTCGATTGAGTGGTTGAAACAACACTATTTTTGGCAAAACAAAGTTAGAAATTTTGGATTGATTGCTATCATCGTCATCCTCGGAATGAGTTAGCTTGGTATGTTTGTTGTAACTCCTCAAACGCAAATCTCAGCGATGATTTTTGTTGTAAATTTTGCAGAATTATATATTTGCGCCGACTCCTGCATCCATTTCATTGCTCTCCTTCCTCATCGCTAGTAGTATTAGGAGACACATATTTCTCTTCTACCTATACGCATCCCCAGCATCCAACCCATTTGCATATCCGTAGATCCCAAGCAGTATCCTCGCGGTAGATCCGCATAATCCCATGTTAACCCGCGTGTATTGTGCGGCCAATGAAAATAGGTGAGGTTATACAAACATGTGTCATGCATGCAGACAAGGTCACACACATATTTGTATTCTATGGTGGAGAAGGGGCGTTGCATACGAAAGAAAGAAAAAGGACTATATTGCACAACCATGCACACGGTCCAACTGCGTTTATTGTTCCAAAACAGCTCTGCTTGCCTATTTTACACAGAGCCTCGGCTTCAGATCTCTTGATAAAGATTTAATGATCGAAGGCTTCTGTTGATTTTCCTTGCAATAGATCTTCAAAGTAGTTATTTTTTAAGGCTATCCTTCAGATTTCATCCTACGGAAGGATTCTTGGAGATTTCTGTTGACATTTTGGAGCTTTGTGCTTTAAAGGAAGGCATTGTTGTGTGAATTTCTCTTTAATATGTGGACCAAAGCAATGTTGCATTTATAGTTGCCGATATATGTTGCAGCAATATCTCATTGCTTGAGGATTGCGGCGGGATAAGGATAAATCTAGCTTCGTTTGTGGTGGATCAAGTGTTTTCCAGACGGTGAGCTGACAGATTCCTAGTTGAAAACTTTTAAGCATTTTGATGCTGGGCTGTTGTAGATTGGCATTTTCCATCGCTTGTTTTGTGGAGGTTTTGTCATTTTGTGGTTTTTAATGTCAGTGGTAACTGTAGTGATTTTCAAGACTTTACAGCGGTATAATTGAAGAGATCTGTGCTGCTCTGAAGTTGAGGGAACTAAGTATTTCTCATTCATCATGACTGAAGATACAAGCAGTGAACATTGAAGTGTTGGGAGGTTAATAGAGAAACAATGGCGTGGTTCATAAGAATGTGGGGGTTTTCGTTTGTTGTGATTTTTATTATCATTGCTTTCCCTTCGCAACAGTCGTGGTCTCCGGCGGAGGCGATTAGGTCATCATCGTTCGATTTCCACAGGAATGGAGAGGGCTTTATGGAGTTAACGACGGTTCTGAATCTGTTGACATTCGACAATTTTTTTTCGTTTAAAGCGGCACCAGCATTTCGAAATGGGAAAGAATGCACCTTATCTGGCCTCAATGGAACGGTTTGTGACCCTGCGTATGTGCATATAGCAATTACTCTTGATGCCGAGCACTTGCGAGGTTCGATCGCTACCGTGCTCTTCGTTCTTCAACACACTTCTTGTACAGAAAATTTCTTCTTTCATTTCCTGGTGTCCGGAATGGAGACGAAACTGTAGAATCTAGTGAGATCCACGTTTCCTTACCCCCAAGTCATCCCATTAAAATCGTGAAGGATAACAATTTGGTGTAATTGGTGATTTCCATTGCGAACTCGTAAGGTATACCAACTTGATTTATGCATAGTGATTCACCTTTTGATCACACTCGCTTGATTATGTAGAGGCTTCGTGTATACCATGATAAGAGCTGACCTGTTGAGGAGTCCTATCACAACAGAGGAAAACTACTTAAATTTCAATTTGTTGGGGGCATTCCCGAGTCATGGCCAAAACGATTGACTACCTTGAATATTGAGGAAAGTGCCCGAAAACATAGATTAGTTGCTTGAACTTCATTAGTAAATCCTGCCGTGAATAATTATGGTTCTGGCGGGTGCAACATTATGAAGTGATACGTAATTGATTTTATCAATTAAAATTATCATTTTCATTTTATTTTTGCTTGGATGGTTGTTTGCCACACATTTACTACAGGGTATGAGCATGTTTCAGATATTGGAATCTTCTCCCACAGGAATTTAACCCATGCAATCTATTTGTGGTCCCGTGATTTAAAGTATTGGCCTTCACGCATGATGATAATGAGAGGCAAATCACAATTGATGCGTCTCTCGATCCATATCTACCCAGAAATCGAGAGGCAAATCACAAATCGCTAAGCTTGTGTTACACATGCACAACCCAATCTTTATTAGGTCTACCGACTAAGATGATTTGGAGAAGTCGTAGGGAGAGAAGATTGCAACGGTGATGAAGAAGATGGTTGTAAAGCATAACTATTATCGGAAAATGGTATAATCGAGGTTTATGATGTTAACGATCGTGAGAGTTTTACCAATGTAGCTACCGTTGAACTAGGATTGATCACTACGCATTTCTCGATCGAAGTAATGCATTATTCAAGTGATAATGTCAACAAGTTGTTTGTTGGAAACAAATGTGATTTGACCGCAGTTGATTACGATACAGCCAAGGCATTTGCGGATGAGATTGACATTCCATTTTAGGAGATATGCAGCAACGCAAATCCAATGGGAGCAAGTGATTCGCCATCATGGTCAGCTTTGCAGATCAAGAAATCAGATGTTTTTCCGCTTAGAATAGCAGCACTGCTACTTCTGCCAAATGAAAGCACAGCCCGTTGTTTAGGCATGTGACCTAGTTCAAAAAAGACAATTCTAACACTTCTATTGCAATTGGTTTCCTTTTGAAGAAGTGCAAGATAATCCTATGCTTCTTGGATCTGTGGCCCCATCTTTTTGTTCATGATACTTTGTATAGCAATGTATTATTGTACTTTTGCCTAGTTTTAAAAATCATATATATATTTTTTAAAAAGAAAAAAAAAAAAAAAAAAAAAAAACTTAAAATAATAATAATAATAATAAAATAAAAAAATAAAACCTAATAATACTTAAAGAACAAATACAAACAATAAACTTTAACAAAAATTTTAAGAAAATTGAAAAACACTACAAATCCATATATAAAATAGAAAACAATTAGCTAATAAAATATAAAACAAACAAAACAAAATGAAATTTTGGTAAAATGGACATCTCTATTCTTGAAACCCATTGCCAAAAACATGTTTTTTATGCTTAACGTTAATTTGTTTTCTTAAGTCACATTAGCGACAATCAATGTCGAAGAGAATAAATGCGGACAACATGTATAATTGCATTCATTTTCTATCTCAATTAGCTCCTTCCTCACATTTGTAATTTCCATTCTTCAAGCTGTTTTAGATTCTCACTTAAGCTTTGATTGCAGGTAATTTTTAAAGACTCCATTGAAGGAACATGATGCTCACATTTTTTCATGCCACGCTGATCTTCACAAGAATCACAACATTTTCCTTTAAAAACATGTTTGCTGGCATACCTAGCGTGAGCTACTCATCGTGAAACAATTTGGTTGCTAATAAACAACTTTTTATGATTCTGGCTGTTTGTTGTTACACAACACCCATGTCATAATTCATGCCGCGATAATTATCATTTCAACATTTTTCCGGGGCCATGATGAGACACTATCCTATTTTTCCTTCAAATCCGATTGGTCATCCCCATAAGCAGCCATTCCGCTTCTTTAACTTTCTATGAGGATACACATGCTCTTGGTCTTTCTGAAGTCACATACATCTCAGTTTTTTTTCCGCCTCATTTTCTCACAATAAAACTATCCAACTCCCCTTTCCCCTAATTAAATTGCCTTTCCATAAGCACCGCACACTGACTTTCATTATAGTCCTACTAATATTTTATCCAACTGTGTTGACTGATGGTGTGGAATTCATTAAGGTCCACCTTTAAACAAGTCTTGCCCTATCAACCTCAACACCTTATCTCGGGATTAAGACTAGAGTCCATTTTTTAGTACCTTGAGGCTTGGATGCCTTAATGGCAAGTTCTCTCACGACAATCATGGAATACATCAATGTCCCTGATCGTCAGATTCAAAGTGGTTCGACATCAACTCATTCATTTTTCACTGGGATGTAATTTCTGCATCAGCACTCATCGACATCACGGTGATTGCTCTATTATTAATGACATTCATCAACAAGTTCCAGAATACAATGAATTCTTTTCTTGCTCAACATCGACATTATCATTCATTCACATGATTAGAATTGTACCATCAAATTTGTGTTTTGGTGAAGATCACACACTTTCATGACTCCTATCACACATTAGTACATGACTCTTACATGAGACTACCACATAGCCTAATTTTCATAATTTCTTTCCATGATCTATTCAAATTTTAGGATTCTCCACTTCACATTCTCGCTCCAAAATTAGATAGCTAGTCATAGAAATGGCAGTCATAGGGAAGGCCATTTACTTTCCATATGATCATGCAGCAGTGATTTCCTTCCACATGATCTAGCAATGATCAACCATATTCCTATTGCATGTTCATCAACATTTTCTAGTGTTTTGGATAAGTTTATTTCGTAAACTTTAATCATGTAATTCATCAACTGCTAGCAATCAATAATTTGGAAAATTCCCTCAAAAAGTTCCCTTTCCTTTTCACTTATACAACTTATGCCACGTTGCATGAGGACATGCAACAAGTTAAGTTGGGGGCAAGGGACTCATTATTCACTATCATCACTCCTATTCTTTCCATCATTTATCATCATTCCATTTTTTCGCCTTCATTTACTCATTTGATGAATATTTTCTCCACCACACTGCTAGAATTTACTTCATAGTAATCGGATATACAAAAAAAAAAGGGGTTTTCTTATACTCGGTGATGTTTTCCTTATGTACATTGATAGCATACATTTTTTAGTAAAATGATTTAAATTATTATCATAATAGAAAGAGAAATCAGTAACGCAAATGAATGTTGTTAAATTACAAGAACCAACATTTTATATTCACATGGTCACACAAGAACCAACCATAAGGGAAATGTCACCAGCATCGGAAACTGGGAAAAATATGGGCAAATTATTATCATAACAACAAGAGAACATTCATACATTGTCACACTGAAACCAACCATAAAATGCTCCACTGCTACTCTCATGTAAATCGCATGCTGGAAACATTCATTATCACCAGTCAAAGCCAACATTCTGATGCCAAAGTTCCTCAGAAGATCCATCAATGGTTGCATGAGGACATGCAACAAGCTGAGTTGGGGGGCATGTTGGGCCTTATAAATGTCCTAGTTCTCATCCAAATCTTCCTCTCATCCTTCTCACACTTCATCGTCCCATTAACCTTTCATGATATCATTTCCATAAATATAATTGTGTTTCAACCTTATTATTTTCCACTTTTATTCATTTTAGTATTGTCGAATTTATGGATTAAATGTTAGAAAATCAACATGTTTCATATATATTCCTAAAATATGTGTGAGTTTTTTAATGTGTAGGAATATGCATGATTAACTAAAGGACTTCTAATCACCTCCACCCCAGCCTCAATATTTGAGAGATAATTCAAGCCTCCATTCCAAGGGAGAAGATCATGAGATTTGGTTGGAATATCCGATCTACATATATGAGAGATATGCATGAGGATTTAAAGGGATTATAATTTGTAATAAAGGGAAATGGGTAGAGAGAAAAGTGGATCTGTAATAATGAGAGATGGTTATCTTATCTCATACATGTATAAAAGAGAGTGTTCTTTAGAGAATTTAATTGTGGGACGTAATTAGAAATGAGCAGGGTCATTAGGATTCAAAAGAGAAAGGATTCTTAGCTTTGATTCATATTCCTTTTCATTGTTATGCTTTTCATGATTGTCATCATTTGATTATTGTTATGTAATCAAGATAGCTTTATTGTGTGAGCTCACACATATGTTATTTGTCGTTAACTCTTCTTCACATGTTGTATTGTTTTTCCTATACTTCCTTCCTTGTATTTCTAATGTTTCCGCTTCCTAGATTAGTTAGTTTTATTTCAAAGAATTTAGATTATATTACTCTCACTTCACCTCAGATATATAGTATGCAGGCTTCTAAGCCTCAATAATGAACCCTGGGTTGAAAATTAAATGGTTGGGAAAATACCTCTCACAATCCAATTAAATGACAATATTTCCATTTTAACAAGCATTACTCCATGATCAGTCTTCTATGCTACAACCATACAAGGCTTGATATTGGCGTACGTAGTTTGTCAGTTGACGTTTCGTGCATTTCCTAAAGCTTCATCTACTTGGAAGTCAAAATACTTTGTGATATCTTAAGGGGATCAACAGAGTTTTGGTCGTAAAATCCAAATCGTGTGTAATCACCACTACATGCTTTCACCGGATGCCGATCAAGTGGTGTGTTGATGATGAAGAGTACTAAGTACAACATTTTTTCGTGGATGTCTTGTGATATCAAGCAAGAAGCTAATCAATGTCTCGCTCACTATTGAAGCACATATGTATTGAAGCAGTAAAATTGTGGTACATAAGCTGAAAGGACGAAACAAACGTCGGAGATATACACATTCATTATAATAGTCCTATTCCTATTTATTGTGATAATACTAGTGCCACCAAGATTTCCAAAAATCCTATTATGCATTCAAAATAACACATTCCTATTAAATTTCATTTTAATCTGTCACAACAAAACAGATCAATCAAACTGAAATATATTGGAACAAAGGATCAAATTGCGGATATATTTACTAAACCTTTACCCAAAAAGCAATTTGAAAGTCTTCGAAATCAATTGGGAGTCTGTTCTCTGTAGTTGGTTTCGAGACAAACTGCCATAATACAAATTACGTATTATTATCGCATTGTTGGCATTTACTTGTTCGTGTCTATTGTTTAAGGGGAGATTTTTCCATACAATCTATATATACAATGTTTTCTTAGTCTTTTAATAAGAGGAGTAAGATATCAACAAAGAATCATTAAACTTCAGCAACATAAAGAAAGTTGAAAGAAATCCAGGTTTAAATGATCAATTCATTGACGGACAAAAACATATTTGCAAAGACATGTTGCCTATAATATTCATTCTTATCAGTTCATTGCAGCCAAAATTGATAGGGTTTTAAAATATTTGATACATTCCTCATAAATTTTCAGGATTATTGATTCACACAGGTTCATAACTCATTGATGTTGACAGTGACATTATTTTATCTCAAACATGGGGAATATAATGGCTCCTTTTCCATAGATGACAAAAGGGGGGAGAACAAAGCAGCCAGGTAGTTTGCCATCAATGCCAAAGGGGAGCTCGCTAGCATTGTTGCCCCATTGTTTTATGGCATCGTACAAGTGTACAAACAGAGCATTTGTTAGTATCATGAGTTTGTTGGGTATCATATATTTATGGCGTGTAGTCGTCATTGATCTAAAACTAAGAAAGACTATAACTAAACAGTGAGCCAAACTATCTTAGTTATCACCATAAATGACACATACATATGTGTTGAAGATTTGGAGATACTAGTGTTAATCAAAGAAAATAAATCAACAGTCTCTATTCTTTCGAGATTGAGAGATGGGATCGGACGTTGCAAAAGTCCATCACTGAGAGGGAATGGCACACTCAAAACAAATCTCCAAGATTTCCGATGCGCTCTGAAGGCTCAAGTCATAGTTCTAATAGTTATAAATCAATGGCGTGGATTATTCAAGCACCCAATCTGGAAAATAACCTGCATTGATTTCGCTTCGACTCCAGGTCGCTGATCGAACATGAAGTAATTTATCAATTACAATCAATTACATAGGTTGAAACTAATTCCTAAGGGGATTGAACTATTTTTATTATATAGCACTCTTTCTATGAAGAATAGGTGTGAGAGGAGAGACATTTGAGCGTGAGCTGTAACTCTCAAATAGTAAGGAGGAAATGTATGGTATCTCTCTGATTGAAAATGAATAGAACAAAAGATACACAATTACGATAAAAGTTGAGAAGATTGAGGCAGAGATGCAAACATGACATTTGTGCAGAGTCGATTATAACATTGAAGGAAAATCAAACACAAAGGAAGTTCAAAGGTATGTAATGATTAAATAAGTGTCAAATGTGTTGTCTCTAAAATTGCAGAGTTCATTACACATAAATATGTCAATGAAATTCATAGATTGAGTTACAGAATTTATGAGAGAGTCTACAAAATCATAATTGAATTACAGACTAGATTTTGACAGAGATAATTTTTCAGAGAGATTGAGTTGCAGGCTTAAATTATTCAGAGGATAAACATAGATTGTATTAAATGTATTATGACAGTGACTAGTTCTTATGATTACTTTGATTGATATTTTGATTGCTTAAATTTTAGAGGTTTGTGTCCTAAATTTCAAGGGAGGTAGGGAGGTGCAAGGAAGGAATTTAGTCCTTATGATTCAAGTTGGTGCTTGAACACATGAAGTTGTGGCTTCCTTCTAGTTACAACTAGAGAACCAGGGAGGAAGGGAGGAGCTAGGGAGACTGAGTCTCATTGCAATTTGAAGCTTCCTATCAAGCAATAGGAGCTGTCTTTCAGTTGGTGCTGAGAAGATGGAGGTTGCAGCCTCATTTGAGTAGTTTCTCAGATAAAATATAATGTAAAGAGAATTTGGTGCTTGCCTTACATTTAAAAGAAGAAGAGGTTTTTTCCCTTTATGGGTTTTCTCATGAAATTACTGTGTCGCTGTCTATTTGATATGTCTAATTATTTATTCTTACATACTTGCTGAGATAATCTATTCATAAGCAAAGAAGCAGATTGTGTTAAAAAATTAAAATCAGTAAATTTTGTGACTAAATGATTCCCCCCCCCCCGCTTCTCAGTTAGTCTGACTGGTCCAACAATTGGTATCAGATCCAGGTTACTTCAAGATTCAGTTTAATCACTGGAAGTTTGATCCTTAATAATGGATAGGAAATCTGATTTTACTAAACATGGATTACCTCTATTTGATGGGCATAATTATGCTTTTTGGAGTATCAGGATGAAGTTGTTTTTGGAGTCTCAAGGAGTAGATGTTTGGAAAGCTGTGTTGAATGAATATAAGGCTCCAACAACAATTCCAACAGATGCTATAGGGAAGAAAATCTATGAAAGTAATTCCAAAGATATGTATGTAACAGTTGGAGGATTGGCAGGTTCAAAATTTGTTAAGGTAATGCATTGTGAGTCAGCAAAAGAATTATGGGACAAACTGAAGAAGGTATATGAAGGAGATACTAAGGTAAAGAATGCTAAATTACAATCATATAGAAGTCAATTTGAAAGTTTAAAGATGGAAGGATCTGAAGATATAACTACCTATTTCTTACGTATTGATGAAGTAGTCAATACTATGAGAGGTTTAGGAGAAACAATTGAAAATGTTATTATTGTGAAAAATGTACTTAGATCTTTACCTGCAAGATTTGATCCCAAAATATCTGCTTTAGAAGAAAGAACTGATATTGCTACTTTACTAATGGATGAGTTGCAAGGAATACTAACAACATATGAGATGAGGACATCTAATGAGAATCCTTCTAATAAGGAAGCAACTTTCAAGGCAACAAAGAAGGACAATAAAAAGGTTGATACAAAAACCAGTAATCATGAGGATTCAGAAGAAGACATGGAAGAAGCTAACTTTGTCAAAAATCTAAAAAGAGGTACTGGCAAGTACAAAGGTAAACTTCCTCTCAAGTTCTTTAATTGTGGTAGAATAGGGCATTTTTCTTCTAAGTGTCCTTTCAATAAACATTCTGATGGAGAAGAAGAAAGTAACAACAAAACCAAAGAATATAAGAAAATGTTTAAGAAGCCATTTCAAAGAAATTCTTATAAAAAGAAAAGTCTATTCATCAAAAATAACAGTGAGTCCTCAGATATAGATGAAAGTGATGAAAGTTCAGATATAAGACCTTTTATGGCTATAGAAAATAAGAATGATGAACTTATTGAAGAAGAAGAAGGTGAAGTTGACCTGGAAGCTGAACTTGTAAGTGCTTTGTCTGAATTAAAGAAAGTAAGAAGAGAATGCAAACAATTCAAAAGAGAGATTGAGAGTTTAGATCAAGAATTATAGAAGTCAAACAATTTGATTGAAAGCACTGAGATCATGTTAGTTGACTTAAAACTCAAAATAGAAGAGGCTAGAGTGGCTGAAGAATCTCTAAATAATATACTTGTAGAAAAGGATAAGGAAAATGAAGGTTTAAAACTTGAAGTAGTTTTATTAAGAAAGAAAGTACAAGAAAATAACATATATCATAGTTCTCAAGTGTTGGATCAAATTATCTGTAGTAAAAGATCAACTTATGATAAGACTGGAATTGGGTATAAACTTGAAGTTACTAATGCTCTAGCTCAAGTTTTGGAAAAGAAGGTACAAAGCATAGAAATGAGAAAAACACCTACAAGTAGAAGGGATCAGAAAAGCAAGAAGATAATCAGGCTTCAACATTGCATAGAAAAAGTTATGGTAGACATCAAAACAGGTTTGAAGGGTACTGTTTCTTTTGTTATAAGTATGGACACAAAGAAACTTTCTGTAATTCCTTTTCAAGAAACATAAGTGCACATAATTCATTGATGATCTATTGGATGAATTGAGCGATGCTCAATACTTTAATAAACTTGATCTCAGTTTTGGCTACTTCCAGAAACATATAAAAGAGGAAGAAATTCCCAAGATTACATTTAGAACTCATGAAGGTCACTAGGAGTTATTGGCAATTCCCTTTGGCCTCTGTCATTCTCCCTCCACTTTTCAAAGTCTCATGAATCATGTCTTCCATCCTTTTCTCCATCATTTTGTCTTAGTTTTATTTGACGATATTCTCATCTATAGTAAAACTTGGAAAACCCATCTCGCCCATGTGTATCAAGTTCTCCATCTACTCTCTTAGCACCAACTTTT
>SNQJ01S0007027.1:224741-239115 GCA_010110895.2 Picea sitchensis | reverse complement strand
TTCCCCTCAAAATAAAAAATTCTATATAATGTAGGTGTATGAAGCTCCTATTCCACAACACATAGAATATCATTGTCATGTACCGTGGCCTGAATAGGTTTTCCTTGGAACCTGTACAGAGTTCCCTCTCTAACCCCAATCATCACTATGTTGTTCGGGATAGCTCTCTCTGGATGTCTGAGTATTTTACCTCTCTGAAAAGTAATGAAAAAAAAAATGTGCTACATAACTAATGTTGGACAACTGAGAGCGGGGGGCGAAACAATTGTTACTGTTCTTAAACAATTATGCCCATTTTAAACTCTTTATAGAACACTCAATGATGATCACAATAATGTAGGGAAGTAAGCAATAGAATATTCAACATCAATCACACACATGAAATACACAGAGACATATATTCCTGAGGAAACCCATAAAGGGAGAAAACCTCTTCTTCTTGATATGATAAGTAGTCTTTATTTTATGTACTTTATCATTCTTATGAGAACGAACTCATTTTGAGGCTGCCACCTCTGATTTACAAGAAACAACTTGCTGAGAGCACCAACTCTCTTGTTTCTCTAGCACCCACTAGAAGGAAGCACCAACTCCTTGAGTGTTCCAACACTAAATGGATGGAATCATCAACTTCCAGTTACAAAGGAACCAACCTGTATAACAGAGAACAATAGTTCTCCCTTGCACCACCCTACCACCCTATATTTTCTGGCTACAACTAGATGGAAGCTACAACTCCATGTGTTCAATCACCCACTTGAAAGTCTGAGGACAACAATCCTCCCTAGCACCACCATACCACCCTGAGATATAAATCTTTGTTACATAAATTTATTATAGTGATACAATATTTATCAATGAATTACCAGTCTCATCATTGTTCTTCTACACTGCTCTTCTCTACCTGCATCAGTGTCTTCCTGCTCACATATTCTTTTGATTTCTGTTCTTCTACTCTGTCTCTGCATGTGCACCTCGTCTTTCTCTTCATCTCTTAGATATATATTTTGTTCTATGTATTTCTTCTGTGTTTTATTCTCTATGCACCATTTCCATTCTCTGCGCTACGCCTCTTCTGTGTGCTTCAGCTCCTATGCACAACTTGTTTCTTCCCTCATGAATAACTATCAAAAGAAACAACCATCTTTTCTATGTTCTACGTATATTTTTCATCCCAATTCCTCTACCAGATCATACACCTAACTCTTCGTTCTCTCTGGAAATCATGATGAGTCTATTCTTCATTAGTGGCTGTTATCCTGAGATTATTTGGCTTCTATGGAAGTTACATTCTTCGACTCTCTTCCATTTATCAATTGTCTCTATGATGATTCTTCATTCAACTGGCAGTTACCTTAAGACTCTTCATCTTCTCTGGAAATCACCCTGAAGCTTTTCGAATTCTCTGGAAGATACAATCACTCCATTCTGTCAGTTACAAAGAGTCATTTTGTCTTCTTTGACTTCTAAGCCCCTTCCTTCATGTGACCATTGGTGGTGACCAAACGCCTATTCAAAAGGTGCTTCCCAATCTCCCAAACTCCGAAGTGGAGCTTAGCGACGTGCTAGATATTCTCTTGATATGAACTTGGGCGATGAGCTCATGCTAACACACAATTGTGGGCACGTCCAAATGTGGTGTAGAAGAAACTACTTTTCACCCCACAATTTACCTCCAGCTTCCATGTACCGTTTCTCCAAAATCATGGTTTCAATTGCGGCTCGCTCACGAAAAATTAAGACACGGGAATGTTCTGACCCGGAATGCGGTGGGACCATCGATCTCACGATCTTGACGATGATCCTTTGATCAACGAATCTGATCTATATTCCTTTCCTGCCTTCGTTCCTTCGTCCATGGGCGATCCTTAGTCTCAACGACCAAGTGACATGTGGCCCTCCAAACCATTGGACGAGATCGATTTCGCCTTTCGGGCTTCTGGAGTCTCGATTCTCAAACTCCTCTTACTCCTAGAGAATTTCACCTAGAGTCCAAGATCTAATGGTACATGGTCTTCTCAAATCAACAGTCACAATCCATTCAGGTATTTAGGGTTCAAAAATCTCAACTTTCCAACCTTTCAACCTTCCTTTTTCTTTTTCCCGGAGCTCACAATCCATTGATGTGTGTCCCTTTTGGATCAACGGTCACGATCCTTTATCGTCTCCAGACTTTGGGATTCCCAAGTCTCAACTGGAAATCGTTGAATTGAGATTTCTCCAAAATCTCAGATCAACCGACACGTACTCCCCTTGATGATGAACAATCAATATCTGTCTTCGGTGAATTTCACATTTTCCCCATCCACAAACTTCTGAAGTTGTGGATCTCATGCCACCTATCCTCCTCGACGATGGACGACTTTCGGAACTTCACCCTTCGGAACTTGGGGATTTCAAATTTTCAAACTTACACTATCCTTCCATTGTACTATGATCAACAGTTGATAATACACCCGAAGTGATCTTTCATATCAGACGACTCATTTCCTTGCTGACGTGGTCTGCCACATGTCCTTGCTGATGTGGTCTTCCACATATCCTTGCTGACGTGATCTCTTATATGTCCTTTGCTGATGTGGTCTACCACATGTCCTTGCGGATGAGGTTTGTTGACATAATATACTAACATAGATCTCCTTCATCTAACGGCCATCATATGTTCTCCAGATCTGGTGGTCCTTATTCATTTCAGATTTTGGCTCTCCGGGCTTTGGGTTTTTCAAATTTCAATGTGAAAAATATGAAGTGAGATTTTCTTGGAGCTTAACCTCCTCGCATATTTATACCCAAACTAAATGTTGTTCATTGATGATGATATTTGATCAATGGCTCTATCTGCCTGTGATGAAATGCTTATAGCTTATCCTATCCTTCCCCTTAGAATGATCCAACGGCTGACAAAAATTTGCATAAATGACATCTCATATCTTTTACCTCGCTTATCCTATCCTTCCAATTTAAAATGATCCGACGACTAACGGGAATTCAGGTTTGATCCAATGGCTGACGGGTATTCGGATAATCAAATTATCAACCCTTTGTCTCCTCTTATCCTATCCTTCCACTTAAATTGATTCAACGATTGTGAAGATTCTCTAAGAATATCAACAATCAAGGATGGTTGTGGAACCACAACTTGTGAGTGATTTATCTCGTCACCAAAACTCCGCAATTTGAAGTTGTGCATTGTTGGTGACTCAACCACAATCATCGATCTTCAAAGATATAAGATTTCATGGTCCTGACTAATTGTGGGATTGGAACTAGCGCAATATGTAATTCTCCTTTTGATGTCCGAAATCTATCCCTGTCGTTGATTTGGCGATTGCACATCTAATCGCTTGTTGGATCAACCATAGTCATCGATATCTGCATCTATGAGATCTGATGATCTAGACCAATTTTGGGATTGGAACTAGTGAGATCTTTAATTCTTATTTCTCTCCCTGCAATTCATCACTGGAGCCGATCTAGCTTGATGATCCAATGCTCACAATCCTCCAACGATCCTCAAGCCCACGGTCACTCATATGACCCAACTCTGTTATATGCGATGATCAACACCGTCAATTTCTTGATCAAACAGTTATTGAGTCTTCTCACCTTGAGCTTACGATCTCTCTGACTTAGAAGGTTTTCTGAGTGTTCAAGGGTCTCGACCTTTTCTCCTTCTATGAGTCCTAATGACTTTGGGCCTTGTCTGTGCATCTCAAAAATTCTATCTCTCCTGAGCTTTGGAAATGACGTTAACCTCGGCCCTAGCGCACACTTGCACTCTGCGTGCAACTCTGCGATATTCATCCTTAGCTTGATTCCTTCTGTAAACTCACGGATTCTAAGGAAGCCTGCACACACTTCTTTCTTCCTTCATGATAAATTTTGGCTCTCTAGAAACTCCAACTCTCTGCCCTGTGCTTTTCCTCTTGATATTTTAGACAACAATTTCTCATGGTATCATGCTTTCCTATTTTTTGTCATTGCTGCCAATATGCCATCATTGTTGTTGTTCTTGCCATCAATGATAAGCACACTCTACCTGTAAACATGCCAATAACTAAGACCGAGAGAAAACTATTCTTCAAACCTGGTACATAAATCACATCCTGGGCATCAAACTAATCTCTTGACTTAATATGGAACGTAATTTTCCCCTCTCCCTTCACTGCATACCTGGAATCATTAGAAAGTTGTGCATAAAAATATGAGTCCCTCTCTATTAGAATGCTAAATAGATCCCATGCTTCTTCCATATGATGAGATGCATCAATGTACAATAACCATTCACTCCTACTAGTTGTGATGGTAGAAAGGTATGAAACTAATGAGTATTCCTTCTCAAAACTCATTGCAAAATAATCAAGATACATCTTTGTTGATGTTTTTTGTATTCATATTTCCTTCACCCTTGTTCTTCTCTTGAGAATGAGATGCATAATGTCCATTATTCTGACATGAGAAGAAATTTATTTTAATCAAGTCCTTATTCTTCCCTGGATGTGATGATCCTCCATAAATATTATCCTTATTACTAGAATTCTTTCCTTTTCCATTATTTGTCCTACTGGAAAGAGACAAATTCGCTTCACTACTTCCTTGCTTGTTTCTCTTAGAATCCTCCTAAGTCTCTTTATAGATGCAATCTTCCCAATTTTTCTAGTAATCTAGGAGATTCTCCCAAGTGTAAATGTGTTGACCTGCATAGAATATATCTAGATAAACAATGATACACACATTTGAAGAGAGAATTGGAAAAATAAGAAGGAGAGAAAGAATGGAAAGAATTCTCATTAACCATTCTGAATAATGAATAATTTACACATGATATACTTTGTATAACTCAATGAGGTTGACTTGAGGTGAACCAAGTCACCATAGTGGTGGTATAGAGTGATCTAGACACACACCAGTAGTTACGGGTGTGAATTGCAACCTATTCTAGTCTCTGAGGCAGTTACAGGAGTGAACTGCCACCTAGTTGAGTTATCTAGTCAACTAGTCTTAAGTTAACTGACTGAACAAAAAGTAATGAGGATTTAACTCAAGGAATCAAGGCTAATGTTCCACTCAGGTGATGATACCAAGGCAAGGTTGAATTAGCATGGTGATGATCCTAGTGTTGCATGGTGATGATCCCAATGCAACATCTAAACTCAACTCAACTAGTCAAACTGAAGTGTGAACTGAAAGAGAATATTCTCGAGGTGGAATATTCTATCCTAAAATATAGGACACTAGATAATGACTAATTATGACTAATAAACAAATAAAAACCTTAGGAAAAATAAATCTTAGGTGTGTGTGAAGTAATTCCAACACCCCCTCTAAACATCACTATGGTTAAAATAAAGATTGGGTCCCGACAACGATGCCATGTTAGGTACCCAAGTACAGAAGATACACTAAAAATAAAGTGAGGAAAGAGGGAAAACTTCATGGGAAAAACCCCCCTCAAGGTATAATGTATGTCAAAAGAAGAACTACATTTGCTAGGAAACTGTGTCCTTCACTCCAAGACAACCTCGCAGATAATGGAATTTCTACTCAGTGAAGGTCTTAGTGAAAATGTTTGTCATCTGTTTTGCTGAAGGAAAGAATTGTAAGTTGATGATCCCCTCGTGTACTAAGTCCTATATGTAGTGCATGTGGATCTTGATGTGCTTCGTCCGCTGCCTCTGAACTGGATCTCTGCAGAACTTCAGAGTGCTCTGGTTGTAACACCAAATGATGATCGACCGATGAAACTGAATGCCCAACTCAGTGAGAAAATGTTGTAGCCACATAGCCTGAATGGTTATGTTAACTACCCCTTTGTACTCTGCCTCGGCTGAAGATAGATAAATGGCAGCTTGCTTCTTTCTCGACCAACAGATAGGCCCGGAACCAAGACTGAGTGAGTAACCAGATGAGGACTTGCGATCAATGTTATCGCCAACCCAGTTGGAATCAGTAAACCCAATAGATCTAATGTATAGTATGCTTCATAATGAATCCCAAAGGTGATGGTGCCCTGTACGTATCGAAGGATACGTTTTGCATCTTTCCAATGTAGCTCATGCATCTCCTAAATGAACCTGAAAACTGCACCAACTGCATATGAGAGGTCTAGTCTAGAGTGTGTAAGATACAACAAGCTCCCCACTAGTTGTCTGTACAGTGTGTTGTCAACCAGTGGAGTCTCCCCACCATCCTCAAGTTTGACTCCTGATAGGAAAGGAGTTGGAGCAGACTTGTAGTCTGTTATGTGAAATCTCTCAAGGAGATCTCGTGCATACTTGGATTGAGATAGTTTGATGCCTGATGCATCCTGACTGATCTCAATTCCAAGGAAGAAGTGTAACATACCCATGTCCTTCATAAAAAACCTATCATGAAGAATCCTCTTGACTACAACAATCGCTGAAGTCGAGCAACTGGTGATAAGCAAATCATCGACATACAAAATTAAAAGTAGAAGTGAATCAGTCGTCCTGAGCATGTATACATTCAGGTCTGATTTACAACGTACAAAGTTATCTTACAACAGGTAGGAGTCCATCTTGGCATAACATTCCCTTGGAGCCTTCTTGAGGCCATAAGTGACTTCTTCAGTCGACAGACCAAAGATGAGTCCTGCATAAATCTCTGGGGCTGCTCCATGTAGATATCCTCAGAGAGATCACCATGAAGAAATGAATTCTTCACGTCCATTTGATGGACTTCCCATCCCTTGGCTATCACAATGGAAAGTGTCAATCGTATGGAATCCATATTTGCTACTGGAGCAAAGGTCTCATCATAGTCAATACCATGAACCTGCTGAAAGCCTTTGGTGACAAGCCTAGCTTTGTATCTGTTGATCTTTCCATCCACTGTGCTCTTGGTCCTCTAGACCCATATGTATCTGATAAGTTTCCTCCCAGAAGGAAGGGGAACCAGATCCCAAGTCTGGTTCTTGAGGAGGGATTTGTACTCCTCCTGCATGGCGGATTCCCAAAAGGGATTTCCAGTAGCCTTGCCATAAGACTGTGGATCTGAAGACTGAACCAAGAAAATATTCTTGGAAGGCAATGTTTCAGTGGAAGTGAGTGCAATAGGAGGCTCCTTGAAATCTGATTGAATCCTCCTAGTATCGATTGGATCACCAATGAGATCCCCTACATCCTGAAGAGTAGTATGTGCCCACTTGGGCCTCTTCTCTAGCTCTGCAACTGCATCTAGATGCTCTGGCTCTGCATATGACTTTACTGACTCTAAATCGGAATCATCTGAGTCCTCTTAATCAAAACTCTCATCTGAAGAAGAGTCGGCATGTGCATGCTCATCATCTCAAATAGGTGTAATTGTAAAGGTGTCTGCATGTGGCTGATGAGGTACATGCGAGACACTTTCCTCGAATTGGACACTACACTCAATGATGAGCCAATCTAAGGAAAGATCAATAAGATGATATCCCTTCACACTGTCATCGTATCCAACAAAAATTCACTCAGTGCTCTGTGGATCAAGTGCCTTCCTCTTTTCAGAGGGAATGCGGGCCCATGCATGAGAACCAAAAATGTGAGAGTGGGTCACTTTCGGTTTGAGTCCACTCCAAGCCTCGTAGGGGGTCTTATCCTTGACAGATCTATGATGAGATATGTTTTGGATGTATATTGCATAGTTAAGTGGTTCGGCCCATAGTCTTTGTGGTAGTGACTTTTCTTGCAACATGCAAGATGCCATCTCCTTTAGAGATCTTCTTTTCCACTCGGCAACTCCATTTTGTTGTGGAGTGTAGGGAACTGTATGCTGCAACTGAATCCCTACCTCATGGAAAAGATTATGAATCTCATGATTCACATACTCTCCCCCATTATCATTTTGGAGGACTTTGATATTCTTTTTGGACTGTGTCTCAACCAAAGCTTTGAAATCTTGAGGTGTTGAAAGACCTCGAATTTTTGCCTGACAAAGTAGATCCAAGTAAAACGTGAGAAATCATCAATAAAAATGAGAACAAACCTCTCTTTTTTGATTGATGGATGCGTAAAAGGACCCATGAGGTCACTGTGGATCATATCTAAATGTGCGTAAGCTCGCTGAGACTTTCCTTTAACGAATTTCTCTTGAGGGTGTTTTCCGAAAACACATCCCTCACATACTCCCTTGGAGAAGAGGATGTCTGGTAGACCATCAAGTAATCTGTGCTTGCTAATTTTTTGCATGTATCTAAAATTCAAATGTCCAAACCTTTTGTGCCATATCTTATTACTTTCATCAACATGAGTAAGCAGTAAAGCAGAATCAGGTTCAATGAATTCAGAAAATGTATACAATCTAGACTAATGATTTACCTCACCGGTAGCAACCTTGGAGTTGGTTTGCATGTCGTATATGTCCACGTAATTTGGTGTGAATACAAATTTCTTTCCGATGCTGGAATTCATCATTTGATACACAGAGAAAAGGTGGACAGAAAGCTTGGGAACATGCAACACATTCTCGAAGCTTTCGTTGGTGAGTTCAATCCTTCCTTTGCTGGTGACTTCGACATAAGAGTTGTCCCCCTTCAAAATAGGAGGAAATTTGCATGCATCCAAAGAAGAATAGACTGCTTCTGAGGCAGCCATGTGATGTGATGCTCCTGAATCTATGATCCAGGCATTGGGAGAGGAGTTGATGGCAATCAAGGCATGGCTAGAATTGCCTTTCTTGGAATTCAGATCTTTTGGATTCTTCTTCTTTGCACCCTCGAGGATGCGATCTCCAAGGTTGTTTTTCTGAAGTATATGAGACATTAGATCTATTTTTTTTTCATGCATGTAGATTCTGAATCGAATCCTTTGTGACCGTATGTGCATTTCTCTCCTTTTTTTCCCTTTTCTCCTTTGGATCCAGAGGCATCGATGAAGGGTTTTGTGTACCCTTCCTTCTTCGTATGTGCATGAGATTTCCACTTATATTTATCTTTAGATTTCTGATATTTGTGGCTTCCTTAAGTCACAGTGAGTGCATGTGCCCTTGGGCCTTTGATTGTGCCCATGTTGATGAGCTTGGTTTGCTCTTGCGTCAAGGATTCGATAAAGTCCTCAAGAGAAGGCATCTTCCAGGTGGCTCCAGAGGTGAATCTGACAGTATGGAATGTGGATACGAATATAGAGAATTCAGGTACAAGCTTGGAGAGAATGGTGAGAACCCTTTTTTTCTCCTCCTTTGATTTATCAACCCCGCAAGCTTTGAGTTGCAACAGTAAATCCTTGAATTTTGTAAAGAAATCTTGGATATTCTTAAAGATTTTTGGATCCAACATGAGAAACTCAACCTCCATCATGTTTCCCCTCATCTCATCTTGTTTTCCAAATATCCCTTCCAATATGGTCTAGGCTTCATTGGGAGTCTTACAGGAATATATATGAAAAAGGAGATCAGGAGAAATAATACTGCAAATTGTTTCGAGTGCCTCATCCATGCAATTTAAGTACTTGGATTTTTCTATGGCTAATGTCGGCTCTGTATATGTATTCATGGTTAACCTATACAACCCTTTGGATCGAATATGTATGGCTATTTTCTCCTTCCATGCAAAATAGTTGTAAGGTGCAAGAATGAATTCTTTTTGGAATTCCATCTTTCCGCCCTCTTCAATCTTTTGTACCTGCAAAAATTTTTGGTGTATCTTTTGCTTAGCAGTCCATCGGCTCTGATACCATGTAAATGTGTTGAACTGCATAGAATATATCTGTATAAACAATGATACACACATTTTCAAAGATAATTGGAAAAAGAAGAAGAAGGAGAGAAAGAATGGAAAGAATTCTCATTAACCGTTGTGAAAAATGAATAATTTACACATGATATACTCTGTATAACTCAATGAATTCGACTTGAGTTGAACCAAGTTTCCATAGTGGTGGTCTAGAGTGATATGGACACACACCAATAGTTACGAGAGTGAACTGCCACCTATTGTAGTCTCTTAGGTAGTTATGGGAGTGAACTGCCACCTAGTTGAGTTAACTAGTCAACTAGTCTCCAGTTAACTGACTGAACATAAAGTAGTGAGGAGTTAACTCAAGGAATCAAGGCTAATGCACCACTCAGGTGATGATACCAAGGCAAGGTCAAATTATCATGGTGATGATCCCAATGTTACATGGTGATGATCCCAATGCAACATCTAAACTCAACTCACCTAGTCAAACTGAAGTGTGAACTAAAAGAGAATATTCTCCAGGTAGAATATTCTCTCCTAAAATATAGGAGACTGGATAATGACTAATTATGACTAATGAATAAATAAAAAACTTAGGAAAAAGAAATCCTAGGTGTGTGTGTGAAGTAACTCCAACACCAAGCACAAACGTGTTTGAAAAATGGTTCTCATGGCATGGGAAGACAATTCAATGCCACATTCATGAGTTTTGTGTCCTCCATTTCCTCTCTTGTGGCTAAGGGTTGATCATGTACCTATGTGATCATCATGAAATAGTCGATAACACTATCAAATATAGACATCTACATCGATCTGACTCTATTCCTTAACATCATCCTCCTATTCATGTTCATGCTCTGGAATAATCCTACAAATGAATAAAAAATCTATTTGGTTGTATGCTTCTCAGATAAGTGAGGCATTATATTATCATTCATAGAATCTAAGATAAACTTGTGTTCTTTGATATCCTTCTTGTTGTGAGGTTCCAAATCTTCTAGGTCTTTTGGTGAACTACAACTTTGTCCACTAACTTCCAAAGGTCAATGTCCTTTAACTACAAAGTTACTCTTTCTTTCCAAGATAGGAATTTGTATGCTCCATATAATATGTGTTGAACTCTCAACAGTGTTTTTTCCATCCCTACTACCTGATAAATTGCCATGGAAATAACCTGCTATTGAAATCAGTCCCTGTACTGACCTGTATAGACTTGTATGCACCTTTCATAACTAGAACTCGCATATGTATGTGCATGTGCTTAATGCAGCCTACATATACATGATTGTCTCCAAATATGACTATGTATGTATTTTCTTGTCCCTTATGTAACTTGCGTACAACCCCGTAAACCTGCAAAACCCTAGTCTTTCCTTAGTACGACTATTTCCCTGAAATCCATCCTTCAATTTCTTCCCACTGGTTATATATCTGCTAATATCTCCTACATATCTGAGAGATCTATGATATACAGTTATGGATATAAGATGGGGCTTCCCTTCAGAGCATGCACTTTTATACCATGTTGAAAACCTCTTACTCAAGCACCTAGGCATCTTGTTATCTAGTGATTTCCTTATTACATATCATATTAGTAGCTCCCAAAACAAAATTACACAACTGGAATATTCAAATCAAATACATATAGCAGAAGAAAAACTAGAAACCAAATTATACACACATAAAACCCAATATTTTTGGGTAGATAGCCCTGGAAAAAACCATGGAGGGAAAACCAATGTTGTGAATGATTTTATTATTCTAAAATCATGGCTCTTGTAACATGGATAATGGCTCATTGAGATAAACAAAACTACAGACAAACCTAGAAATGTATGTTCCATTGTACAAACCATATTTGAACTCATTTTAAGGTATATGTTATTTTCCCTTTTGCACACTCGCGTATACATTCTTGTCTCCATTGGCACCCATGTACATGTACACAAATGTTGTACGACAATATCCATATGGTGTAACCCTTTTCCGTGGCTTCGTTTGACTAAAACCCACTTGTAGATACCTCTTTTCTCCCTTGTCCTTGACCTATATGATCTTTATATGGAATACCTTCTCCACCTATCTGATATCTCCTTGAATCACAATCCTTCATGATCCAACCTTATCTCTGCAAACTCTCTCAACACACATCATATAAAGTGTCTTATTCTTTACCCTATCCTTTATTTTATAATATAAAGTTATAACCTAAACCTAATCTCCAAAGTGATTGATGACTGATATTACTTCTCACCTCACATGAGAACAATGGCTAAGTTTAAATGCTAGTTTTTAGCATTTCATCAAATAACGCAATTAATTAAAATAATTAATTAATAAAAGAAATTTCCTTTAATAAGTCCTTTAACTAAATTAAATTCAAGGATAGAAGGTTTTGGGCAATTTCCACTTGTCTAGACACATAGAAGTTTGTGGAAATACTTGTCCAATTATGCCACTAACATCAAAAATAGTTTGAACTGGGACCTTGTCACTGGTTACCTTATTTAAGAAAAAAAAATGTAATACTGGATGTACATGTGAATATGGATGTAACTCCAATTTGTAATCCATACTTACAATACTCTATAACACCTTATAGGGACGATAATACTTGAGTGTAAATTTATTGTCCTTGTTTTTCTTCTTTGAGGAACATATTTTTGTATGGTTTTATCCTTAGAAATACCCAATTCCCCGCTTCAAATTCCAAGTTTCACTGCAATGTTGATTTTCTTGTTGTTTCATCCTATTTTGTGTTGTAGACAAGTTTTCCTTCAATAGAGTTAGGAATTCTTGTTGGTTCTTTTTTTAGTCCTCCATAGGTTGAACCTTCACTTTCCATTTCAAGGGTGGTGTTATGGAGGGAGGATGATATCCATATTCTGGCATAAATGGGGACATTTTTTATGAAGTATCGAAGGATGTGTTGCACCACCATTGTGGCAAGGGAAACGACTTGAACCTTTTTGTTTATTTAACAAATGTAAATAAATGAAGATATCCTTATAGACATTTATTCACAATGTCAACTTTCCCATCAAATAAAGGATGGTAAGTGGAGCTGTGAGCAAATTGAGTACCCAAACAGGAAAATAATTCAGTCCAAAGAATTCTAGTGAAAATTGGAACTCTCATTTACAATGATCTTAGGGACTCCATGTAGCTTCTGATTTGTTTCCATGAATTTTTTTACTATTATAATTGCTTTAAAACAATGAGAAAGTGTTAGGGACCTAACCTTCCTAACCCCTAAAATAGGTAGAATAATACATTTTCTATTTAATAAAGTTTGATATTAATAAATAAGTCCAAGTTAATAATGCGAAGATGTATAATGTAAG
The DNA here is from genome assembly GCA_010110895.2 of Picea sitchensis. Classification (NCBI taxonomy): domain Eukaryota; kingdom Viridiplantae; phylum Streptophyta; class Pinopsida; order Pinales; family Pinaceae; genus Picea; species Picea sitchensis. The sequence goes on along the minus strand of SNQJ01S0007027.1, from coordinate 226,098 downwards.
GAGTAGGAGTGAGAAAGATTTTTCTTGAGAATTATTGTAATATAGAACTGCTATGTTGGAGGTTTTCCCATCAAAGAGGGAAATGAACATTGTTTTCTATCAATAAAGGTATCATTTTTTCTATTGTGGTTCTCTACATTGTGTTGTTCCTGTTGACACTGAGAGGGGGGTGAATCAATATTAAGTACAATTTAAAACCTTTTTCAACTTATACCTAAACCATTCAACTATATCCAATGAACAATGAACAGTAGTATAAGAGTTACACCAATACACCACAATACACCATGCACAATATATGAGAAATAATCAATAGTTATTGTTCAAGGGAAGTACTGACTTCCAAAGGTAGCTACAACTTCCAAATGTAAAGGGAGGGATAAACCTATAAGAGGAATATATAATCCTCCAATATCAAGAGAGAGTTTAACTATCCATCCTTGCCCCTTCATTCCACCCAAGAATATATGAGAGATAATAAAACTTTACATTAAATTATGACCATCAACCAATCATCACATAGAACCTGATAATGCTTCTTGAGACTTCTTCAATTTGTGCAATTCTTCAATTCTTGGAGGACTATGATCCTGTATATAATATTACTGAATGTATTCTCTAAAACTCCTCCAAGTTTCACTCCTTGAATCCTCCCCAAAAAGAAGTTATAGAAAGAATGGTAGACTTTATTCAATTATGGTCTATTCAGGAGACCGAAATTGTATAGAATGCCCCACACTCAATATTTAAAATCCGATTCTGAAACTCACGAAAAAGAAACTATAGTCTGTAATATTTCCAATGAAATTTGTCCCATGCCATTTGGATTCTCGATGAAGAAGTTATGACTATTTTACCCAGAACACCTGTTTATTGACTAGCTTCAGGACTGGTCACAAACCCTATCTTCCACAAAGTGTATCTCCATAAGTATAGTGAATAAAGATCTTAACTTTTTACCAGAGGTACCTTGATATGTCTTCTCAATTCCATTGAGATTTCACCATTTGAATCATTCTATAAAAAACGTTATAGAAAAAATGGTAAGATGACATGAAAATAACATACCTTAGAACACATCACCAAAAGACTTCATCCTCCCTTGAAATCCGGCCTTCTTTACTTCTTATTTCCTATGAAATTTGACTTGTATGAAATGAATGTATAATGATGTTTATTTATACCATTTATGTCACTTACTTTTAAGATTAGGTCCGACCTGACACTTTCTTATTTTGTAATTTGTTTCTTTAATTATCTTTAGGGCCTACATGTACTTCCTTCTTCAATTCACTTTGTCATCTTCAAAAATTCATTTCTCCTCAACCATGAGGATCCACATGACGTGCCACATACC